>VOMN01095969.1:0-10366 GCA_014899125.1 Orchestia grillus
TTTTATAAGGCTATAACAAATTTTTTTAGACATCTGTAAAAAAGTTATTATAAATAATGTCTCAGATAGAATCAATAATAAACAATAAAACATTAAAATATATCAAGCTTTGATTGTTTATATGTTGAAAAATTATGATTTTGAAATCCTAGGTGTTTCCATTATGTTGTTCAACCCCTGTGCACAGCTACAGTTCATCTTTTTATCAGCTCTACATGCTAGTTCTCTAACAACGCCTTCTCTTCTACGCATATCTTCATTCCTCAATGTATCCATTGACACAGCACCAAGCATACTTCTCAAACATGAGGTGCTAGAGCAGCATTGTTTAAGTATGTTGCATGTGTATAGATGTTTCTAGGAAAACAGCCTAACCCAGAACAGTTGCTTCTGGCTATGGTGAGAGCACAAGGATGAAATATTAGTTGTCAGACTAAGCAAAGACGAGGAATACGTCTCTTAATTTTTAAATGCACATGATTGAGCAAAATCGAGGTATGATGCAGAAGATTTGTTTTTTTTAGATTAAATATTACGAAAAAAATTATCGAAAATTACAGCACATGAAATACCGTGCGATTTTTTGGCGGTATTGGGGGGTTTGATGAAGGGAATGATTGAAATGAGCAAACCGTTGATGGAGGACGGGGAACGTCAGAAAACTCAGGGTCGTGCGCGTGATGCTGTCCGAGCAACACGAAGGGTGTCTGTGGTTGGTATCAGTTAGGTAGAGGTCTGTAAAACATGCCAAACTTTGCAAGTGTGGCTCAGAGTTACAATAGCTCATGCGGAGCATAAACATGGTCATGGGTAAACTCTGGCACAAGAGAGACAAAAAATATTTCTTTTCTGAACTCCCTCCACTACAATCTTAAAAATTGACTACATAACCATCTAAATTTGCAAGGTTAAGGTCTATGGCCGCTTCATTACTGACTTCTTGAAATTGAAGCTAAGCGTTCTTCGTACTTTTGGAATTCCTGCAACAGGTACGGAATTGAGTGCAGCATTTTCACAAGCACAAGGAGTGTACCTTTCAAATGACATCACATAATGGTAGACGTGCGCACCCACTGATTATACTTATTGCGAGAAAATGAAGAAATGACTCTAGCAAGTACACGTGAATTTCATAGGATAGTTTGGCAAAGGAAAGTTTTCATTATTCATCACGAAATAAATTTTAAAACTGCGAAAGCCCTCACCTCGATGACGTTATCGAAGTAGGCATTAAAACTCCTTTGGTTGAGTGGTGATGCAGGGCTGAAGCTTTCCCTGTAGACCTTCGTGAACATCTGAATGCTGCTACCACAGCTATCGCCACTGTCAAAAGTATAACAAGACATCACACTTGAACTCCAAATCACCGAATGACCTCAGGCTTTTCACGACCAATTCTTAACATTAAATACATGATGAACCTATGCAAAATACAGTGATATGTAAAAACGGTTGCTCTTTATTGTTATAAGATGATACATACAGTGGGTGCAATAAATATACGATACATGGTCAAAAGTTTACTTGCTATACTTACACAACAGCAAAGCAATCGAAAATTGAACATTTTATGCATTTTTGTTAGCTGAATAATAAGTTGGAATAACAACACAGAGATAGTAAAACAATGATACATGATACACAAAAGATTTAGATTATTGCGTCAAAAAGTACCTAACACACCCACAAAATTAGTTTTAAAGCGATCATAAATTGTTCTCGAACATTTTAGTGGTTTGCGTAACAGGAACCTATTTTAGAAAAATGATCTATTCGACCACTTACAACAGCGCGCCTCAGTCAATGTTTGAGAGCTGCAGGGAAAGGCAGTCATCGATCGACATTCAGCACTCTGATTCTAATATGGCGAAGAGTAAAGAATTACCAGAGGGTACTCGAGAAGTAATTGTTCACGTACATAAATGTGGTTTGGGTTATAGAATACTTTCATCTATGCTTACAATACTAGAGGTGTACCGATACCTATTTTGCCGCCGATACAGATACATGGCCTTTGGCCGATACCAATACTACGAAATGTCATATTCACAGATACTTCACCGATGCCGATGCTTTAGAAAACTTACGCTACGTTGAATTTTTTGCTCATCAAACTCGTATCTCACATAGGGAGGGTAGTAAATTAAACAATCACGAGCGATACCTGTATTGTAGCAATATCTCAGCACTGAAACTACTGCATTAACTCCAGTAAAATTATACGGTAAATCATAACATAAAGCTCTCTACTTAACACTTTTGATAAAAAAAATAAATGATGCACATGACGTAGAAAACAAAGTTAGAAACTCCATTCATGTTCTAGTTGTTGGGGTCAAAGTTTTACACTTGAAGTTCAACACTCGCAAATTGTAGGTTATGAAGATCAATTTCTCATCCACATCTGCTTTTAGTGATTCTATGTGGAGTGTAAATAGTGCCTCCAATGCTAAATAAGCATCGACTCTCCACTAATGAGGAAGGTGCAAAAAGGAGCTGGTTTGCAATGGAGCTCATTTTGGGAAAGTATCCCTATTACTCTTACACTAGTCGATTGTATTACAGTCTAGCTGTTGTAGTTTGAGAGTGAGGTACATAGCAGTTTCATTCTCGCAACTTGATACGAGTGTACAGTGTCCCGCAAAAGTTTACAACACACCATTAAAAGAGCCATTTCATGCATTTATGTTCATCAGAAGTGAATGAAACTTTCACTATTTACAGAACATATATTAGGTCGTCTCACATGAAATGTGGCATTTGAAAAGTAGAGAAAACAATTACCTTAAAGTATCTATTTTAATGAAAATATGATCTTTCTCTATGACCTTTGCTCAACGTTTTTCTAAAGCTTATATTCCATCTTCAAAGAACTTGTCATCTTTATCACGAATAACTGTTCAAATACTTCAACTATAGTTTACTTATTTAGGAATTTTTTATCACGAATAAAAGTTTGAAATGCTTGGACGAATGATAATCATTGAGAGAAATATCAGGGGAATAGAAAGGATATGACAAAATTTCATAATTCAGACTTAGCGACTTCGTCGACCGTAGCTCTAGAAGCGGTAGGTCGTGCATTATCGAGAAGCAAAATTGGTCCATCTCTGTTCACCAACCTTGGACGCTTCTTCAATTTTTCATGCATGCGATCAATGTCTGGACAACAAGATGCTGCTGTTACAGTATCGCCTTGTTGGAAAAATGAAACATAAATGAGTCCCTTTACAGACCACCAAATAATGACCATCAACTTTTCGGGTGCGGTGGTGGTTTCGGATGGTGTTTAGTTGACTTTTCTGCGTCTAATAGCGCCCAGTTCTTTTGCTGTCATCGAAGAGTGTATCCGTTCCTCATCACATGTAATGATTCAATTACAAAATGGACCTCTTCCGGGCCGAATAGTCGATAAAGAAAACTACTCTAAATACGACATCCCATGTGAAACAACCTAATATTCAAATAATAATGGAAACAATCATAAAAATGAAATACAATTAAATTGATTGTTACAAAAAATATCAAAATTAAAACGCGAAAGCCCAATGTTAACTATGCATTTCGAAATTTAGTATTATTACATGAATATTGCGCAAGGTAACATCAGTAGAACGTTTTTAAGTTTTTAGAATGATCTGAATTACGATATAGCCACTTGATGTAGGCAGGAGTGTAAATATTACTTCATTCTTTATCCGATAAGCGTGGTGTAAATATTCACGCCACGGGGAAGCGCAAACAGATTGATCAAGATTTTCGAAAACGTATTTTAAGTCTTCATGAAAGTGAATTTCGTTATAGAAAGTATCTAAACTGTCAATGGTTATATTAAATTCAGTTGGAACAATAATTCGTTACTGGAAGTCTCACAATTCTATGTTTTCTCTCCATGATCTGGTCGTCCTAGTAAAATAACCAAACGTACATTAAAATTATTAACAAGAAAGGTCAATAATTCAACTACAGTTACTCTTAATGAATTCCTGAAAGATTTAGAAGGAACAGATCATAATTAGTCGATCACTTCGTTGTCACGACATCTTCTCTAGATCTCTAGGGAAAACTCCACTTCTTGAAAAAATGTTAATGAAAGACTGAATTTTGCCATAGAGATTATGAATCAGCCTGCAGAGTATTGGAATGACGTACTTTATTCGGATGAGACGAAAGTAGAATTGTTTGGCAGGAATGCAGTGCTGCAAATCAAGAGAAAAGAAAGTACTGAATACGTACCGAAAACACTATTTCAACTGTAAAATTTGAAGGGGGCTCAAACATGATTTGGGGTTGTTTTAGTGCCACAGGTGCTCGAGAAGTTTGAATGATAGAAAGAAGGATGAATTACATTACAGAAGTATCTTGGAATGAAATTCAAGAGCAAGTGTGCATATACTGAAATTAAAACCCTATTGGATCTTTCTGATCTTTCAGCAAGACGAGGAACTGAAACATTGGCACAGTTAACACAAAATTAGTTCAATTCTAATGGAGTAAATGTTCTGAAATGGCTTAGTGAATTTCCAAAATTTAACCCTATAGAGTATTCAATGAGAAATTGAAATTAAGACTCCATAATAGAGCACTGTCAAACCTGACTGAAATGAAGAAAGTTTGCATCGAAAAATGGAAAATATTACCTCCAACACATGTAAGATGTTTGTAGAGGATTACTAAAAGCGTCTACATGCTGTAATTATCAAACAGGTCAAGCTGCTAAATATGAAGAAAAGATCTAAGTAAACGAGTTTTAAGCTTTTCCGTTCCTAATTTTCATATTTTTGGTAACAAACAAATTAATTGTTATGTTCAATTTTTCTGATTGCTTCTATTGTTGTTCAAATAAATGTTTCATGAAAAGGAGAAGTTTCAGTTGTATCTGATGATGATAAATACATAAAAGGGAATTTTTAATGGTGTATTGTAAATTTTTGCGGGACACTGTACTCGAGGAAGGCTTTTTCTTCAACGTTCTGTTTTCTCCTCCTTGTAAAGTTCTCCCTTTTTCTGCTAAGAGCTCACTTTGCAGAGCACCACTTGTTTCCGCGTCTCCTGCTCTCTTCTCAATAGCAGCAGCAGATCGTTTGAAGTCTTGCCCTCTACGAGATATAGTCGCATTACACAATCTACATATTGCTTTCGTAGAACCATCAGCGACATCTTTGCTGAATGAAGACCAAACGACACTTCTGCCACTACGAAAGTGGGCGAACTTCTAGCAGATTCTTCAGACATTGTAGAACAAGCTAGGCAAAAGAGACTGCACAGCCAACGTCAAACTCTTCCACTTACCTCTGTCTTCCACTCACCTCTGGCTTTCACGCTATACGAAGACTTAGCAAGCGCCCTACGATACACGAACACGCTGTGCATTACGCTGTGAGGGGCAAGAAACCGTAGCAAATTGTCTTCACGTGAAATGGAGTGCCGAAGTAGCAAGTTAGTCGCGAGATTATAGGTAAGTGTCAACAATGACGCAAGCCAAGCAAGTGCTCGAGAGCAGCGCCACCGGTAACGCCAAGTACCTGAAAGCCAGGCCGGGCACTGTGTGGGTGGTGGCCAGCAGGGGGCGGTGTGGAGAGGGGAGGCTCGAGTTCACCAGGTGTTCTGCCATCTCTGCGTCTTCACTGTCGTCCAGCTGAGGCAATAAAAGGAAATGCCAGGAAGAAACATTAACGATTTCTTATCCGAGATGGAATTTAATTCGTAAGTTCACTTTTCACGGCCAAGCAGCGCATTTTAGCTTAATTTTGTACGCAGCAAGGCGATAATGAAATGCATCAGCTTGATGAGGAAAAAAGACATCGTATCAGAAATGGCATTTGTATAAGCGTTAATAATACAGTGAGTTTCCAAATAATACAACTCGTTTGGCTAAACCTTAATTTTTAAATTTCTAGTAAACGTAGATTGAGCAAATTTCGGTAATTTATGTACAATGGAGTCTCCTAATTAACGCATCCATAACTCTAAAATTTATCAGAAAAATCCACAAATAAATTAATATTTTAGGGAACAAAAGCTTATAAAACATTAGATATAAATAATTTCATACTTAGTTGCATTGACTTTAGGGAATCCCCGCTTTGAGGCATATAAATTATATATTATTAGCAGCAAGTCGTTAGCAGCTTTCCAGCGATAATTTACTCCACTGTCCCTCACATATTTCCTTCAGTTCAGTAATAGTTTTAGGGTTTCTGCTTTCACTATTCCCGTTTCATTCCTCTCCTCAGAGTTTCATTGAGATTCATGTCAGGGAATTGGCTAGCCAACTCTCAAATAATTACCTTCTTCCCATGAAGTCACGTCTTTGTTGCATTTAGGGTCACTGCCCTGCAGAATGGTCCTGCCACGTTTCAATTTAAGAGCGAACAAAAGCCAGGTGTTGTGCCAATATATCTTAACATTTACGGCTGTTTGCGTGTCCTTCAATTATGTGTAGCTGGCTAACACCAAACGAGCAAAAACAACCTTACACCATGATAGAACCAGCACCAAACTTCACTGTAGGAATGGAGCACTCAGGAGCAAATGTTTCCTCCTTTTACCAGCAAACTAGGTTAGTGTTATTTTGTCCAAACAGTTCAAGTTTAGTCTCATCTGCCTATAGAAAGACAGTTTCCAAAACGATGATGACTTGCGTGAATGCCCAATATCGTTTTTCAATCGGTCCAGAACAAGACGCTTTTGAAGGAAAATAATCTCCAATGAGCATGAATGGTGATCGTCAGGTGGGAGTGTCCTGTTAATAGTCTACTTGCTTTCTCGTATCGCAGATAATTTTAGCTAATTTTCCAAATCATCAAAAGTTGACTTCGGTCTTTGGATCGCAGTCCATAATGACCGACTAGGTCGATCAAACGCTCGATCATTTTGTGAGGACGACCTGTTTGAGGCATGCTAAAAGTCGTTTTTCTTGACTTGTACTGCCGCCTTACAGCTCTAACTGAACTTACAGGAATTCATAATTTCACAGAAATCTACTGGTAATTTTACTACACGCATTGTAATTTATCTATACGACCAAGTGCATTGACCTGGAGTGCTTATTTGAATATTTGACGATTTGTTGGCCTTTGAAAGCGAGTGGTTACTTCTCCCCTCCCCAACTTAGCTTCGTAACCACTTCCCAAGCCCAAAAACATTCATGCACTAACATTCAGGATGCCGCGGGGTCCACGTATTATAAGCATTATTTTAGAACCAAATAGGTGATTCTACGAAGGTTTTCATTTATTTAATTTACATAACATCATTAGGGAATGTGTATAAGTGTGTGTGTATATATATATATGTATATATGGCTCTCCTGTAATATCGATTTTTTCGCAGTTGAAAGCTAAAAACTTATAGTTTTAGAGTACGTAAATGAAATAGAGCTCATTCGATAGGGAATTTCAATGCCCATAATCTGATTTTTCAAAATTTTAATTTTTTGAGTTTGAAAAAAGATACAGACCCCAGAGTGAAAAAAAACTTGGCAAAATTTCAATTTTTTAAAAGAAATTATAAAAAATCGAGAAATTTATTTATCCAAAATCGCACACATGAAATTATTGTACACACTGAGACGCATAAAATGAGACCTGTCTCATCTTTCAATTTCTAATATTATGGGTGCTTTTAGCTTTTGAAAAATGTTCGAAAATTTCGTATTCTTTCGATATCTCGTTTTCTTTCATGAATTCAGAAACTTCTCACGAGCAAAATTTGTTCCTTTTATCGAGTTACATAAGTGTGTCACATTTGAAGGAAATTCGTCCCAGAGGGAAAAACGATGGCCGAAAATGGATCAAACCCCTAAAATGCACTACAAAATCTTTTCTTTAAATCCTAATATAAAATATAAAATATAAACAATGCAAATATTTGACAATATGCACTTCGATAGATGCGCAGCTATCTCGTTCGTAGGAGAAAATTCAATACGAGCTCACAGCCTTCACAGCATACCGATTAATTATAAAATGACCATGATCAATTTTTTATGTTATCAAATGATAGATGGCTATACAGGACTGTATTTTCAGTGTACTCAATTGTCAGCAATCGTTTTTAAATCTTATCCGTTTTCCTGCTAGAGCAACGTACACTCGCAATGTAATTCTTGCGCACTAGTTGAGTTGAATTGTTCGTGCATGTAACAGAAAATGAATGGGACACCCCACAGCAGCCCCCGATGGTCGAGCGCAAATACTAGGAATTTGCCATGTCAGCATTAGTTTACCAAGCTTTTAAAGAGAAGCGAGTCTAAGGCTCATACGAGCACAGTACAGCGCTCATCAACAAACCGCGTGAGAGAATAGACGTAAAAATAAATAAAACTGAAGCTTTGGATAGGCTAGACAAAGAAACTGAGTATTCTAGAGCTAAAACTCTGAAAAGACACGAGCACCAAGGGTAAAGCAATATGTAACAGTAGTTTTTCAAAACGATAGCGTATCGAAGAATATCGCTTCGCATATAATAGCGAAGAAGAATATTATATGAAGAGCTGTACAAACGATCAACTCGAAGCCTCTGACCTCCAACAGACAGGCTTCCTTGTTGCCAGCACTGAAGTCTATCTCTAGAGCCCCGCCCATGTCAGAAGCAGCAGGGCCTGCCAGGTCAGCGTCAGCAGCGGACACGTCTGCGGTGGTCAAATCTTCGTCTTCTGAATCAGAGCTCTGCGTCGACAGCTCAGATGCGTTGCGGCTACCCGGCCTTGTGCGCTGAGACCGTTTCTCAGGCTGACCAACACAAGCATCATATCATACATATAACTTGCCAACACTTTCTTGCTACCCTCGGGAAATTCATTACCCTAGATTCTACACAAAAATATAGAAAATCGCAGCATAAAAAGTGACACAGGTTAAAAACGAAGTATCAGCAACCTTTCCAGCAGTTCTTCTCTGTGTATTGTACGTCACAGCCATAGGAAAAGACCCAACAAACAGAAAAGAGACTCCTTCAAGAACGTATTGAGTATCAAAGGTTATACTAAAATGCTGTACAATTCTATGCATAAAATATTCATGATAGTACACTTTAATTCTTCTTAGTTAAATTTATAAATGATATCAAACATTCAATTTTAAAATTAGCAATAAGAACAATTACTTTGAAAAATGGTTCAAGCTTGGTGAAGATATATATTTTAGCATAATATACATTATAACGAGCTGGTGGCAAGCAAGAAGAGCTTCACCAGCATTAAATGAGAAGTACCAGACGGTGAGGCATGCTGCTAAATAACATCGCTCATTCGTCAAAAGATGCTAAAGTCGGAAACAGCAGCAGAGCAGCACATCAACACAACGGGCAGCTAAATTCACCTATAGCAGTTGTACCCTACATACGAACACCTAAGGTCTAATCAAGAACAGTCATGGACACAATATCTTCAGCGCACTTCAGTAGCCAGAGAGTGGTAAAATAGAAAATAGAAGAGGAGCGTTTCCGAAGTCTCTCAAATTATACCTTCAAAGGTATTATTCAAGTCAAAGAAGCAAAATGCGTAAAATTAATTTTCCTAATGTCTTCATTCACACAAAGTAACTTTCTCGAGCTAAAAAGAAGAGTGCTCTAGACTTGATCGACCAAGAAGCATGAAATATGGCGCAGGTAAGAAAGACGCACAAGACTAAGGTATGAGGACTTCATCCCACTGGTGCTGCGAGCAACTGAGTAGAGGGGCTTCTCTCAATTGAGGACACATGAAAAGGTGCACGTCCACACATCTCGGGGCGAAACAACACAGCAGCGCTAAGAGCCTCACCAAAACGCCGTAGAACTCGCGGTTGGCGCGCATGACGGCCGCTAGTTTGTGCTGCCATTGGCGCTTCACTTCCTCTCCTTCGCTGCTGTCAACCGCAACCTGCGACGCCAACAGAACGTCTAAAATAGAGAGCTTTTGCTGAGAGGCCCGGCACCGAAACTACAGCAGGGCTATATGCAGTAACGTCTCACTGAAGCAAACAAGTCCAATACCGGCAAACTAAAACTACCAGATGCGGCAAACTACAACTAGCATTTTTTTTTAAGTTAAAAAGTCAAATGAAAGTCCATCTCTAACCCATTGATCGAAAATTGGATGCCATGTATCGTTAGCAAAAACGTGCCGACTCTATCATTTCGGAGATGAACAATTAAAACGGGTAAAACCAATGAGCATACTTTGATTTGTCAAGATGTGCACAAGTGATACAATATTGCCACCTGCACGGTAGGGATCCCCGTATAAAGAGAGCTAATCGTGCACCGAAACGCATCAACTAACAAACAGCGTTTACCAAGTCATACAGCAAGGCATGAACCCGTCACAAGTGGAGACCAGGCCTCCAGAGGGGACCAGGCCTCCAGAGGGGACCAGGCCTCC
>VOMN01095990.1:0-21370 GCA_014899125.1 Orchestia grillus
TTTCTCTTTATACTCAGGGTTAGATTCCCTACCAATAAACCAATTTCTATATGTTGTTACTCCTGCAATCTATTCTGTACTATCTTTGCAATTTTGATAAATGTGATCAACTACTAGTGAGTGGGAAATATGTGAATTTCATTTATACTTTATCGTTAGGCTATTTTACTCTAATTTCTCTTTGTTATCAAATATCGATTCGATTAGATTTGATTACTAGTTAGTTTAAAACTCCCTATTCACATGAAATGTGCCCCCAAAAAAAGCAATTATTTAGTATGGACTTACGAAACGTGGAACCTATTCACAGGTGCTATGCACTTGTGTGTCTTCACACAAGATCCCTTGTGCATAGAAAAAGCAAGTTAATGAAGACGAGAGAGAGCGATGAAAAAATAGCTAAGAAGGCATGAAAATGCAAAGAAATAAAGTGGGCACGAATTATAGAAGTGCGGGAGTCCTAGCTAGAACTGAGATAACCTAACAGTGTCCCTCTGGAGACGTCACTCTCCGTAGCGAAATGAATGTAACTAACCTAACCCTATTGCCTATCCTATGCCCCCTGAGGAGCAAATACTGTTTAATAAAAATGTCACAGCAAGATATTTTCGATGATAGGTACAGGATAAAGAATGAAAATTGAATAGAACTACTTTCAATAGACTGAACATGAAATTGTGCCTTGTACCGAAATCTGAATCAACAAACAATGAGGCCATGTAGATCGACAAATATCATCTCATCTTCTGTTTTTCGTGAAGAGAAGTCGATGATGGGAGACTCTGGCCCTATGTTAAAAGTAAGCTTAGCTTCAGATATTTTGGAAAATGCTGGTAAATTTCAATAGAAAACTCTTGCGATCTCAAAAGATATTCACTTCAAAAAACGAAACAGTAATCATATTCGCACTAAATTCAGCGAATGTTTGACTTAGTAAGAGTCAAAGTCTATATTAATTCAATGTTATCACTTATCAGGTCATCTCCGAAGATCTGTTTGGATTTAAAAAAAGGAAACGAGTGATCGAAGGTTACATTTTATTGAAATTTATTCCTCAATATATTTTTCACGATTATCTATGACTTTTTTCCCTCTACTCACAAGTTTTTTAACCTATAACTAAAAAACTTTTTCCAAGTCCTAAAGAAGAATTCTGAGATGTCAGTTTCGGCCTCCTCACGGATTGTGGGAAGTAATCTATTCAACTGGTTCCATAAGATGGACTTCTTTGGAAGCAAGGTTGGGAAAATAAGGCGAATGAAGGATTTTCACCCAACCAAGTTTTTCAATCATTTTGGAGTTGAGTTTTTCAGCGTGGAGTGAAAACATGAGGAGGTAGAAAATGACAATTCAGAGTTTTTCTCCGCAAACATAAATAGTTTTTTCTGTAGTGGGGTTGAATAACTCATGCGCTGATGGAAAGAAGTCAGATAATCGTGGAAATTGAAATAATTAAATTTCAATAAAATGATTAAGTATGATCCCTAATTTTCTCGTATAAAATCCGGACAGTGCTCATAAAATAACCTGATAGAAACACATCGTGTCCATTAAGCGAGTTCCTTTCAAAGTGAAAGCCTTACTTGCTTCCAAGAGAGTGGAGGCACACTCAATCGCGGAGGAAGTTGTCGTCAGCGAAGTGGCCCCTGTCTTAACAGTGATAACTTATACATACAGGGTGACACAAAAGCTCTGCAACAAATACTTTTTATTACAGGTAAACAACTAATAAATAATATAACATGAAGTTTGTTTGAACATGTTCACAATAGTTTTTAGATAGCAAGCGTGAAATTTCATTCAATAAATCTTCCTCTCCTTTTCACAACCTCTTTGGATCTGTCTCCGGTGCCGGACGCACCACATCCATCAGTAATTTGGCCCACTTTCATCTTAACGCTTCCACTGTTGAATGAAATTCTTCTCACACAATTCTTTTTCAAAACAGACCACACACAGAAGTCTATCAGAGCCAGATCAGGGCTCGACAGAGGCCATTTTTCCTTGGTTAAGAAGTCCGGAACATTGTCTCTGAGCCTTCCTTGTGTTCATTTGGAAGTGTGAGAGGGTGCTCCATCTTGTTCGAAAAGAAATTGGTCTTTTTGGAACATGGTTTCGTTTTGTTTCTTTATTACTTACTCCAGAATAGGATGGTCGTAAGTTTTATCATTACTTATTACTCCATGGGGCAAAAAAACCATAGGAGTTTTCCCATTTGAAGACATTCCTGCCTAGACTATGGCAGACGCAGCCTTTTGAGTTCAGCAGACGTTCCTGGTGTTTTCTGGCTGAGACACTCCGAGGGAGAACTCTAACATTTTGACGATTCAAATTCAAAGCTTGTTCAATGGTGAATATTTTCTCGTCACAGCAGGGTCAAGACCATGAGCTGAGAACCGGGGCATCAACGAGCGACTTCATTTGAATCGCTTTTCCATTGAGGCTTTCGTAAGGGAATATGTTTTTCAATTTCAGAGGGGTGAGTCCGAAGTCTCTTTTCACTGCGCGACGAACAGATTCTCTCCATACACCGACGTCTGCAGCCATTTCCAGCATGGACCTTTGGGGGTTTCGTTCAACTCTAATAGCAATCTTTTTCTTAATTTTCTGGATCGTTGAGGTTCTTGGAACGCCACTTCTGGTGAGATATTCTAAGCTACCGGTCTCCTTATAACGTTGGTTTTATTGTATACGAAACAATGCCTAGTTTTCGGAAATTCTAGCGTTTTCAAGGTTTCAGTCCCATACTTTCCTGCCCTGTGGAGCTTAACGATAGCAGACCGTCGCCTTCCATTGCGGTACTGAAAAAATTGTCTAAATAGAGGTCAAATTTTTACAATGAGTCAATATTGCTATCGAACACCATTTAAAGTGAAAGTACTAAATGTGTTAGTTCTCATTGGAGAACTTAACGTAGGTAAAAATAAATATGACGCTGAACTTTTAAGTCTCCCTGTATGTTCACGCAAAATTATTTCATTGTAGTGATAGAACCACGCTCGTTTAATAAAGTCTGTGACGATTCAGACTTTACACGGAACGCCTACATGCATTTTAAATCTATATAGATTGACTCCAAAGAGACTAGAAGGTTTCCTGATAAAACTTTCCCAGAGAATGAGCCTTTAATAATACGTGAAAGGAAGTTATAAAGACTAAAAGAAGGACTCATGGAGAACAAGTGGATGTGCTTGTCATCCTTTCTACATCCAAACTCGAATCTTTCCCTCCTGTCCGGCCCAGCTCGTGTCCTTTTCTCGGTTCTTACTGTGATTACGACCCATGTCTTTTGCTTCCGAGTTTTCGCGAAATTCTTTGAATCTTGATTTTTGCTCGTGAAAGTTCAAACAGCATAAAAATAGCAAAACTGAGGGGAGGGGGTAAAAACATCTCAGGTAAAATAGTTGTACATTGAGATAAGCGTTTTCGAGCTCCCCGATATGAACTTCAGCATGTAAAAAGGCAAGCACACAATTTAAAAAATCACGAATGAAGACAAAATACTCGAGAAGGACAAGTAAAATGAACAGATCTAAACTAAAATACTAAGCGGCACAGACATGTCGGCACCATTTCAAGCGGGGTTGCCCAAACGGATCGTGATGCTCTCTAGCCGCTCTAGACTAGAGTTATCACAGCTGGAAATGATCATAATTTATTTTATTGACATGAATAGAATGATCTAGTTCAATGGAGTGATTCCATACGTTACTATGAAGTGGGTTTGCCATCGCTCTCCCAGTACGGGAAGAAACCTTGTGCTGACCAAGCAGCTGCGCTACACCTACGGCATCCTCTCCAGATATCTAAAGAAAATTCCATCTTAAAAATTATTACAAAAATAATGCGCAAATCTATTAGCGGATAATGTATGGATCTAATGGCTAAAGTTGAGGCTACATAAAAAATTTAACACTTAGGAAATTCTCCCTCGTAACGAATGAGAAATGAAGGGCAGTGACATAGGAAGTACCTGTTTTGGAAACGTTCAAGTGCCTAATTATTAATTTCTTAAGTGTTCAATTTTTACCGAAGTCAACTCAATGAGCAATAACAGATGCAAATCTTTTAGAAGTAGCCTCGAAATTTTTTCAGTTCACGGACAAAAGAACAGTAGCTTGAGCTTATTCTGAAAGTCCGGTGAACGAAGCCTGACATAAGATTATGTTCATGAGTATTCGCAAAATTGCACGCGCTGTCAAATCTAAGACTTATACTCGTGTGTTCGTTGAATGTGTCGTACGTTCCATACCTATCGTTTTCTACTCATGTCTCCTCGTACTCGTGCTCACAATCATATCACATATCTAGATCCATATTTGAATTTGGATCCCCTCTGGGCCCGTATCCGAATCTGTATCAGCATTCGTATCGGAGTTCAATCCTTCTGTGGTAGCGTAGTTGTTTAATGACTTGATAGTTAATATGGGGAGCGGATGCGCTGAATGTCTAATTTTATGACATGATGTCTTCACCTCGAGCCTGTCACAGCAGGTGCAAGAGAACGATGGTGGTCCTGCAAAGAATTTTGACGTTTTTACGTAGAGGAAATTATGCTTCCAGCCTGGCATGCTGGAAGCGGTGTAGGAAGGGAAATTGTACAGGTTAGAGCTAATTGCCGCTGAAATGTATGATAATGTATAAAAATGTTACGGATAAGCGTGCAGTTTATGTGAAGAATGCTTAGAAACTAATTGAAGAGTGATCAGAGGAAAACTTTAAGTATCAGCTAAATTTAGCTGTCTCATATAAATTTCATTTTTTTATGTGGAGTTTCCTTCTCTTGGTATAAGTTTCAGTGTAATTTTGATTTGTGACCTGGACCTGCTGTTACTTGATGAATCTCGGGTAAGTTGTACTGAATAAATAAGTATTCTATCTATTTACCAGAAAAGGACGAACTTATTTTTTAAGCGAACAAAATAGTGTGCAAACAGTCGTTCATATTTTATTCACTTACGTCCATAGTAATCTTAGTTTTGAATTAAACTATACGAACGCTACGCAAAGTTATCTCTTTCCTTATCTCTAGAGCTATCTTTTGAAAAGCTGTTTTTATTCTCTCTTTCCCTGATTTTCATGAACGTGGACATCGCCAAATTAGTGAGAGCATTTTCTGTGATAGTATAATCACATGGCATTTTTAGTTGATATGTCATTAACGTGAGAAGCTTGCAAGCGACGTGAGGGCCTCGACTGACGTGAGCATTTTCCTGAACTGAGGCAAGGTTTTTAGCCTTGCTGGGTTGTGCGCCGCTTTGACTAGGGAACGGAACTTGGAAATCTTCGAAATTCCTTACTCGACTCCTAAGCTCTGCCAGAAATCCTATTAGCTTCGCTGATGAGAAAGATATGAGAGACGCCACGGTCGCTTCTCAAAATGTTTAAACACCCACGTACCGATGTATTTAAATTATTTAAAATGTCGTAGTGATATTCATTAGTATTATACGTCTTACATTAATCAATTTTTTGTTTTATGTTATTTCAATCGAGTTACAAAATATGCCGTCATGAAAGTTCGAGGTGGAGGGAGAGGACAATGACGAAGTTAAAATGTTAATACATAAGAGCATTTAAAATTGAAAAGAATACTCATATTGCGACCTTGTAGTGTCTCAGTCATGCAGCTGAATATTCAATAAGCTTTTTTACAATGAATTATTTAGAATATTGTCTGAAACTAGTAGAAAACAGGGTGACGATTCATTCGAAAGTTTCTATGGCGTCTACGGTGTCCATATTTTACTGACAAAATGTTGAATTTTCAGTACTTAATTGAGGTATAAATTCTTAATCTTCGACCTGCGACTCACTTGTGTTTCCGGGCGAGGTTATGAAAAATCGAGTTTAATTTCCCGGTTCATAATGCTTCGTTAAATTATTGGTAATAGATTGCTAGACTTCTATTCTGCACGGTGTATCAAATTTCTAACGAAAATGCAGTATTGCAAGCTATTTTATACGCACCCGTTGATATCTAATGGATTTTGCACAATAATGGTGCCACTCGCATACGCGAGTTAAGTGAAAATTGGCATGGCTTGCGCAGGAGTAAACGAATGGTAATCATTTACATGAGAACCACAGAGCTCGTGTTTCAGATCAGTAACGACCGAATTCAGTGCAGTGTAATTAGGGTCGTCGATGTCACTAGACCGATTCTGGTCAGTTATAACATCTCAGCGGACTAGAGGGAAATCAATCATGGAAATATTCTAAATGTTTTGACTATATCGTCAGACTAAGACGAATGTTCTTGGAGACTCGACAAAAGTCCTTGAGGCAATAAAAGTTTTTTGAGTATTGTTTCGTCGAGTTAATAGTCATATATGAGCTGCGAGGAATCCGGCGATACCTGGAGAGAACGGTTCAGACGCGTTGGGAATCAAATGTGACCGTGAAGATTCGATGTCACTGCTTGAAGAAGAATGGTTAACTCCTCGTTTCAAAGAAAATATCGCATGTACTTCATTAACAACCTTTACTATCGCTCGTTACGTCATTCTTGTTGTTTGTTGTAACTGAGTGTAGCTTGTTTTTGGTATGTATATAATGCAATAATACATTAAATATTTAAAAAGTCAATATTTGATTTTGGTTCGCGTGGGTTTTACGAACACATCGCCAATTATGTGACGCGAGGCCATATGGCAAAATGTGAGCAGATGGCTGTGGTTTTTGAGACTGGGCATGGAACTACTTTACATTTATTTCACTACTCGTGCATTAATCTACACAGCAATCATTCTGTTAATTTCTCGCTAAAAGGCATCTAGGAGCTTTTGAATGAATCGTGGAATCGTCATCTTGTTAAGAATTTAATACGCAATGCGTAGTACACGCAGATCTAATAATGCAATATTTAGTTTTTTGCCAAAAATCAACTGAGAGTCAAAGGATTAAATAAAGAATGCTTCCTATATGCAGCGTATAAAACCGTTCAGGTTGAGCAAGCGACGTATGGACGCTTTTTTTAATATAAAACAACATTGTAAAATATAAATTTTGAGAAATAGGGACTAAATGTTACTTTAGTATTATGCATAATGAACATGCATTATTTTCAGATCTTTACTTTCCGTAGTTTGTAAATTGTCAGCAAAATTAATGAAGTTACTAGTGAAATGTATAAGACAGGAAAGAAACCAGTGAAGATTTTCAGACTTCTCATATTTCGAATGAGCAGTTCATGCGTTTATGAAGTCTTAAAGCGCCTCGAAGAGACAGGATCGCACTTGCCAAGAACATGAAGTTCACCAAATCGGTCAGTTAGAACACCCGGACTGATTCAAAAGGCATGAGAAAATATTCGGGGAATAATAGTACCCTAAAATATACCCCAAGGAGAAGCGTTAGGAAGCTCGTTTTAACAGGCTCTGTCAGCTATGGGGCCATGCGAGTTGTACTGAAGAAAGATTTAAAGCTATCACCCTACAAAAGAGTAAAGCTCCCACTGCATGAACACACATGAGCAAAAAGTTTAAGTAGAGCAAAGTTTCACTTGAAAAACTGAGTGATGGCACTCTGCCTCCAGTGCTATGGACTGACAAAAAAATATTCACAGAGCAGACAATCAACAATCACCATAATGACCGTATATGAGTAGAAACTAAGTTGGACAACTTTGTAAAAACATCTATTTCTTTCCAGCGCCAAAAATCAGCTTCTGTATGGTTTATGGTGCTGTGACCTCGACAGGGCAGAGAACTCTGCTCATATTCATCGAGGAAGGGGTGAAGGTAAACCAGCACACGTATCCAAACTCAGCAAAGGACAATTTGATTTTTTGGAGCCATAGAACACTTGAAGAATTTGTAATTACTCTTTAGCAGGATAGAACCGCTACCCAGACGGCCAACCTTGTTCGCAATTACAGTAGTGTAGGGACGATAAGCCTGGCTACTGGTCCAAGAGTTGTGGCCCCATTCTTCACCAAATTTTAAGCCCCATGAATTTAAGTGTGTGGAACATTCTTGAGAGTAAAGCCTATTCATTCAATCATCAAAGTATTGGTACTCTCTTAGCTAAACTTATGCAATGCTGGGCAGATATCTCACCAGAAACTAGCCTTGGCAACATGTAGTCAGGCTAACGATTGGTTGAAACGAGTAGCGAAGGCTAGAGGTGGATGTACTAAATATTGAGAGGAAAATGTAAACTGCAATACACTGTTATTATTTTGAGTTGAAAGTTGCCATGAACTTTGTGGTACTGAAGAGTTACTAAAATATATTTGTCTAAATTCGTTAGATCACCCTGTACAATCACAAACGGTCTTTATTCCAAATACACCCCTCAAGTGGAATAGAATAAACAATCAGCCGCCTAGGTTAGTTAGGTTTGTCTATCGTACGCTATAGGGGTTGGCGACCCCAGGGAGGCACTGTTAAGTTACCTCATTTAAAGATTGGCCAACTGTAATTCGTTCCAACTTTATTTCCTTCAATTTTCACACCTTCTGCGCTATCCCATCTTCGTCTTTTCTTCTTCATCGTTCTTAATGTGCTGTTTCAATGGCATGGGATCCTGTGTGGGGAACACACCTTATGTAAAGGTTCACGTGTTTTCTACAGTCCGTTCCAATTGGTCCCTTCTCTATCAATGCGATTGGTCTTGAGTTACCGAAGCGCTGAAATTTATTCGACGACCACCACAGCCGCCTGCACATTCGCCATTCCAAGGGACGTTCTCATAACTAACGCAAAAAACTAACGTTCTCATTACTTATGAAAATTATGAGTCACAAAATGTTGTGGTCACAACTAACGCAAAAAACTTATGAAAATTATGAGTCAAAAAATGTTGTGGAAAAGTCGTCTGATCGTCTCCTGCTGTTTGTTTTATTTCCACTTCCGTTTATTTACTTGCAACACAATGTGCTCACCTATTTCACTGTTATCTTGCCCCATCCTTCTTACTAGATCTTACGTGTTCGTGAAGACTCGTTCATACAGTGCACGATTCAAAATCGTGTAATGGGTCAGTTTGTTTTTTGGTTGAAATCGAAAGCTTACCAAGGGACCAAAATCATTTTCATCAGTTCTCTGGTCTTTTTTCTCGTGATCGAAATCGAAATTTTGCTGTTAGTAATGTTTTCACGTTCGCCCCATCATTTATGCAACATCAGGGACGCAAGCACTGTCATTAATACATTCATGTGTGACTTTTTGAATATCAACAGAGCTTGATTGGCTTGGAGTGCACAGTATGTTAACATAATTTGGATACGTGTGTTACTTCATTTAGGAAAAGATTCGGCTCTCTGCCACGCTGATTATAGATTACCGGAGTTCGCCGACGTAGGACGGAATCTACAATTGAAACTAATGAGCAAGGTTTTTTTCAAATTTATAAAAACTGCACAACAATGTCAATTTCATAACTGATAGAATCTTTATGCTGGGATTTGCGACTTGGTTCTAGTTTTGTTTAGTCCTTCGTAAGAAACAAACCGAGAGCTTTGTAGCCATTTAAAACAAATTTCTTCGCTACTGGAAGTGATGCAATGAGAAAACTATCTTTGACAATGCTCAACAAATAGGTTACAACGTCGTGCACAAACTTCTTAGAAAAACAGCCAAAATTGTCAAACAATGCGTGTTCATTCTTGCCGTGGTATCTCTTCATAATACGAGGCCAATTTGTTTCCTTACGCACTCGTAAAATTACATTGCCGTTAAAATATCTCAGCTCCCAAACAAAGTAGCATGATAATTCTGTTATCCAGTAAACGTACAATATGATGAAAACCGCTTTAACAGCATGCCAGTTTAGCAGCCCGTCGCATTTCATTTTAAGGCTTTGATGTATAGGAGTGAGACGCAGCATCCAGTTGGCGGCACGGCGTCAATGGAGAGCGTGTCGATGGTATCGGCATGATGGAGCCACCGCCGCATCGGACTCCCAATATTTGGGCATCATAGCGACCCATAATGATTGGCTCCTTCTGACGAGCGCTGTTTTTCAACTACCGTCCCTCGTTGCAAGTTTTGCTTGCGGTTGTCGCTATTCCCTTACGTTTCAAATTTCACGTTTAGTTTCGGACACATGAGACTCACACTCAAATGTTCGCCTATCATAAATTTTTAGTTACGCTTCTCGGGACTTATTTTCGTCCTCTACTCTCACGGTTGATCACAAGACCATCACTGGAAGATAATCGTTCGCTGGAGGATAATCGTGTATTTGGTTCAGTATTAAATGATAATTTCGTTGAAAATTCTTCCATAAACGAATTTCATTCTCTTGCGATTGAAATTTAATGTGATCCACTCCGTGAGCTCTCAAGATAATGGCTTTGTAACGCATCTGACATTCGTCGGAATGGCTCAGCGTCCGGTCGCGTGCAGAATGAAGGCTGCTCCGTAAAGCAAATACTTCTCCAACGGTTGAATTTATCCCGTTAGTTTAAATGTCAAAATTCATTATTGGGTTAATGTTGCATCGAATATAGTTCTATTGATCCTGTGTGATCATTTTCGAGCGATAAACGTACTTGGAATAGTAGGTTGAGCCAGAGAGCTCTTTGGGATGGGAAAATATAAAATTATCAAAATTCTAGCATTACAAAGAGCACAACCACACGATACTTTTGATTTTGAAAGTTCATGACCAAATTTTCTAATTAATTTAACCTCTTGTTATCATATCAACAGATAATCTCAAGCTATATGTATATCAGTTTCAATCGTCATCCTTTATTTGGCACATTGGTCGTACGCGGATAGTTTTGTACACTGCCCTCATACTTCCAGATGATAGTCATTTTCAGAGTAATTTAATAATTAATATCCAGACATAAGTACTTAAATGCGCAAGAAAAATAAGCACTTTTACCCTCACAGTACGCGTGTATTGAATACTTTTGAGAGCATAATTTACAAGGCGTATCGAGTACCTCATTTTTCGGCTTCGCTCATCTTCCTTCATTTTTCTGAGCTGCGAGTTTGAATATCCGAGTTTTCTTGAAGTTCTCTGTGTCCACCATAGGGCACAAATGTCACAATAACTGTACTCTTGGCCTACGAATACAATAACTTGGCCTGCTCTGTCTCTCGCGATCACAGATTACAGATTGCTTTTGGGACGCCAGGAGCCGTGAAACTTGCGAACAGCCGCTCTTGTCATCATTCACAACTCTGGAGACATTTTGGTAGTAGTTGTATTACTGGTAGTAGTCACTGATACTCCTCTCATTACCTCTCATCCGGCCGGCGCCCTTCATTACTGTGCCTCATTCTCAAAATTGTACGTCTCCCACTGATAGGCCTCCGCCGCTGATATGCCTTCCAATCTGGAATGCCTCCCCTACTCGTACGTCTCCTTCGCTGGTATATCTCTCCCACTGGTACGCTTCTCCTGCCCGGTACGCCAATCCTGCCTGGTGCGCCTCTCCTGCCCGGTACGCCTCTCCTGCCCGGTACGCCTCTCCTGCCTGGTACGCCTTTCCCACCTGGTGCGCCTCTCCTGCCCGGTACGCCTCTCCTGCCCGGTACGCCTCTCCTGCCCGGTACGCCTCTCCTGCCCGGTACGCCTCTCCTGCCCGGTACGCCTCTCCTGCCCGGTACGCCTCTCCTGCCCGGTACGCCTCTCCTGCCCGGTACGCCTCTCCTGCCCGGTACGCCTCTCCTGCCCGGTACGCCTCTCCTGCCCGGTACGCCTCTCCTGCCCGGTACGCCTCTCCTGCCCGGTACGCCTCTCCTGCCCGGTACGCCTCTCCTGCCCGGTACGCCTCTCCTGCCCGGTACGCCTCTCCTGCCCGGTACGCCTCTCCTGCCCGGTACGCCTCTCCTGCCCGGTACGCCTCTCCTGCCCGGTACGCCTCTCCTGCCCGGTACGCCTCTCCTGCCCGGTACGCCTCTCCTGCCCGGTACGCCTCTCCTGCCCGGTACGCCTCTCCTGCCCGGTACGCCTCTCCTGCCCGGTACGCCTCTCCTGCCCGGTACGCCTCTCCTGCCCGGTACGCCTCTCCTGCCCGGTACGCCTCTCCTGCCCGGTACGCCTCTCCTGCCCGGTACGCCTCTCCCACCTGGTGCGCCTCTTCCACCTGGTGCGCCTCTCCCACCTGGTGCGCCTCACCCACTTGGTGTGCCTTCCCCACCTGGTGCGCCTCTTCCACCTGGTGCGCCTCTCCCACTTGGCGCGCCTCTCCAATTCTATTCACTCTGGCATGCGTCCGCCGGATTTTACTGTGGCCATCAAATGCCTCCTTTAGGAAGCAGTCGCTCAAGGTCAACCCCGCTCTCTGCGCTCACGAGTGCTGCCAGTAATTATGAGGCCCCGAAAAACTCATCGGTTTTGCCAAATGTGAATTCTGTTCGAATAAAGTTTCTTTACATACCTTGTCCTGCCGACACTCAGGCTCGCGCATTATCTTTTCCTACACCAGAGGCAGCTTTCGTCTCTTCAAATTCTATTCTCCGTTGCCAGAAATGAAAGAGGATTTTGACCCTAAAAGTATGGACATTACGGTTATTCAATCGAGTTCCAGAACCTGATTACTCCCAGGAAAGTTTTTCCGTCCGGCTGCGAACTCTTGTGATATAGGAATGAGAGCTCGATCCATTCGATATTGTTCCATAGCTGGAAAGGTTTTATTAAAGTGTCGAAGTAAGTTGAATGGTTACCGGTGACATGCCTTTAGGCAATGTTCATTTGTGTCTCTCTTCCTTGTGCAATGAAATTGTTGCATTGAATTTAACAGGAAGATTGCGTTGAAATAAAACTTGTGCTACACCTCATAGGTGGAGTTTAGAAACAATGAGTTAACGAATAAAATTTTTTCCTCCTATGGAAAAACACTTGAACACCTTAGCTCTAAAATATTGAATTACGATCAGGTTTTAATTTTTTATTCCTCTGTGTAACAATGCTGAAACACTTTAGGCCTAAGTACGTTAGGTTGAGCTTCATACGAGACGAAAAGCCACTGTTGGCACGCGTCCTGCTGGGCGACCTCCAGTCGGGGATTTAGCTAATGGCCAAATGACTTCATAGCAGAAAAAATCTCTCTCAAGAACGTAGGGTTATTTCTGCTAAGATCCCCGCAAGTGTTGAGAATCAAATGAGGCTAACTTTGATAAACTTGACGTACATTCTATTCACTTGACCGTGAAATTTGTTTGGACAGCAGCTCTTTCCTGTAGTGAACTTTCCTCTCATTGACTTCCTGTAGTGAACTTTCCTATCATTGACTTCCTGAAGTGAACTTTCCTATCATTGACTTCCTGTACTGAACTTTCCTATCATTGACTTCCTGAAGTGAATTTTCCTATCATTGACTTCCTGTAGTGAACTTTCCTATCATTGACATCCTGTAGTGAACTTTCCAATCATTGACTTCCTGTAGTGAACTTTCCTATCATTGACTTCCTGTAGTGAACTTTCCTATCATTGACTTCCTGTAATGAACTTTCCTATCNTGAACTTTCCTATCATCGACTTCCTGTAGTGAACTTTCCTAACATTGACTGATCTTGCTGGAAGATGCCAGGGTACAACTTTCCGTGCTTGAATTTGACTCGTCATTCGTGCTGTATGAGGCTCGACTAACAAAAACTTCAAATAGCAAATTTCTCGACGAACCTGTTTGACTGAAATATTCAGTCTGAAGAATACAAAATTCACAATTAGTTTTTGAGAATAGTAAACTGTTTTTTTTTAAGTAAAATACATTTTTTTGCTTTCCCGGGTTGAAGAAATTACAATGCGTTTTTACGGCGTTTGCAGTTTACGTTAACTTACATTCAATCTTATATTCTGGTTCCACTCTTCTTCAGTAACAATGCAAAAATTGAACGGCTTACGTGTTGATATAGCATGCATGATGCACCGCATAATGTGGCTATGAAATTTTTTTGAAAGTGCAGCTGCAAAGAAGTGAAAAATAATACAATCACTGAGCAAATGAAGGCCTAACGTTGAAATATTATGAAAAATTGTTCTCAAGTATTGACGATCTGGGTATCCCCTGTTTCATTTTTCTACTACTCTAGTCGCCCTATTAGAACTTGAGCACCTAAGTTTACAAAGTACGCTGGCTAGCAGCGCAGTGCCGAGGTCCTTATGTCCGCCGTAGAACATTACTGCCGAGATCTGCGCGAAGCCACTAGCCAATTTCTCGGTCATAGAGATAATCTGTACAAGCGGCCGGTACCCGTCAGAGAACTACAATCGTCGCGAAGAACTGACTAAACACTACGGCACAAACTGCGGCTGTTTTTGATGTGGTCAATTTTTCATAGGAAGGATCTCGACGTATGTACTCAAAGAAATCGTAAGTGAGAAAAGACGTTAAATTTTAAATGGTCAATATGAGACGGGTACCTAAAATGCGTAGAAATCATGCGCCGATATCAAAGAAGCCGCGCTAGAGGTGAGTTTTTTCAATGCTGGCAGTCGGTGGGATGCATGCAAGAAGACAGACACACAACATGTAATAAAAAAAAAGCTGGGATTGTGGAAATATATATCATCGGTAATGTTTTAACGTTTTTGAATGAAAAACGGCTAAAATTTTCATTATTGCAATCTCTCGAGGCAGGGACATAATAAATTTGTAAAAAGTATTCCTGTTAATCTGTTGAAATACGGGCTGATAAAAGAACGCCTGCGATCGATGCTATGGTGTTTTCGACACTAGCTAATAACATTTTGTCTTGTTCATAGGTTAAAACAGCCATTTTTCATTTCTTTGTAAATGAGCAGAATAAAAAATTATTTTACTACTAGAATTGTGCTTTTGCGTTCGGGTCTTTGGATTTTCAAATTTGCGTTACTTTAAAATTATACCATTATTAAATATCAAAAAGTATAATTCAAAAATGAAATTTCTTAGGAATAACGGCCTTTTGTAATGTTTTGCCATGAAGGGAATGGGAATAACATAATATTTAATTTCCACATAGGAAAATCATCTCACATAAAGAAGTGTGATGGTTGCAGCGCTGGAGCTGACGACTCATCGGATCGTTTCTCGAGCTGCGATGGCATTCGTCAGTCGCGATCCAAGAGCTTCGTTTCCGCTGAGAGGCTCCCCTTCGTCTGGTGAATTGAGCAGCAGAGGATGGTATCTCCAGCGTATTTACCTCTGCCGCCTCGTGCTAATGGCTTTCCTTCTGTGAAAAACTTTCTTCAAAGATTCCGCGTTAGATCCATTCCCATTTCCCAAGATAGATTGGAAATTTAGCACTCGCATTCGAGTTTTGCCTTCATTCACGCAATAGCTCAAATTTTTTGCGATTTTTGAGTTCACTCGTATTTCATATTACCATCTGGTAGTTTGAACACTTGATCCAAAGGATCATATCACTCTCACTCTCATGTAAACTTTCTTCTCTGTGTGACTCGGTAACTTTTCCAACAGATGACACTCTTTTGTTCCGTAGGCGCGCTTTAAATCGCCACGATGTTCTATGCTTCGCCTCATCTGAGGACTTCTCAACGCATCACGGCGGTCCTTCGTGGCATCATCTCATTTTTCCCTTCGGAACAACAGCGTAGTTTCAAATCTGCCGGTGAAAACTTTCTCGTCTTTGACCTGCTTATTGGCTTGTCGTCTCTGATTGAAAGAAGTCCGTTCAGAATTAAACGATAAAATCGTGTAAATTTATCAACACCATCCTTCCTAGCGCCTCTTTAATGTTACTCTCACAAACAACTACGTTGAGGCTTGTGTTCACCACTGTACATTTCTGTCGCTATTTTGACAAGCACCGATCCCTATTACACATTGCTGAACTTCTCCCGTCTTTCCAATTTACTTCATTCTTCCATCATTCCTTCGCTTTTAACCTGGATCTTTCTAATTCTTTCCGCACCTATACTCAAATCTTTTCTTCTCTTTCTCTCTTAAATATCGTGATTCATTTACCCAGTTTATCTTCTCCATCATCCAGATGGTCTCCTAAGAAATAAACGATTATTCACATTAACTACTAGCGTCGTTTAATTTGTTCATAAGAAACACATCAATGTTCTATTTCAGCCGCGACCAATTGCTCGTTTCCATGCCCCCTATTAGTTACTTCAAAATTTGTTTCTATATTTCACTTCCTTGTACCCAGTCAAAACCAACCAAATTTGATATCTCTGATGTCCCGCCCCGATCAGTTTTATCCTGGCCTCCCATGGCAACTTTCATACGCTGAATGACGATGTACGCACCGAAATTTAGGTGCAAACTTGGGCGACATTACTCTTTCCAATGAACATGTATGATAAAACATTTTTAATTCATTTTCCTTCATTGCATATGGCTATCATCCGATTAGCTTTGACTCTTTACGTTATTCGATGAATTATGCACGCTAAACCGTTGTGACGGCAAAACTTGATGGTGGGAACTCGCTTCTACTGAATATCTGCTACGAGTTAGAAGTGTTTTTTCTTCGTCGCTTTGCTGGAATACATTCATTAAAATGCATTATGTACGCGAGTCCTTTTGGAACCGCTTTCAATCTACGTTTGGACCGAGCAATTACCCACTGTTGGCTTAAGAGCGCCGTTGCTGTGATGCGCTGCGGTGGTGATGGCAATCTCATTGTTTCTTCAGCAGCTGTGAAATTTAAAGGCGACGCAACAGACGAAATCCACAGCAGCGCGGCATCAGCATATCGTACAGGGGACGGCGCTTCGCGTCCGATTATTCGTTAGACCATTTACGAGATTGCTTCCGGATGACGCGGTGTTGCTGAAGCGAAGCATGAGAAATTACGGAAGAACATAGAGGACTCGCATTGAATTGAATTGTTTCCTGGATCCGCGCAGCGATAAACAAAATGTATGTTTTTTAACCGCAGTTTTATGGTCTGTATACAGCGTATTGAACAATAAAAATCTGTTTGAGAAATTCAAGGAACTCCGAATGCAAAACCTCGCTTCTAAGAAACAGTTTCAAAGATGCGTTAGAGAAAATAAAAAACTTTCGGCTTGGGTATTTTTGTGACGTTCGGGTATATGCAACAGGTCCGGCTTGAAGAAGAAGCTCCTCAGGAATCACAAAATTGGTAATAGGGTTAGGTTAGTTCGGCTTATCAACCATATTCTAAGGAGACTTGGGTTCCCAGGTGGGATACTGTTTGGTTACCTCAGCTATAGATAGGCCTTCAGTGCTGTTATCTCTCATGCCTTCTCCACTGCTATCAATTTTAACACCTTCTTCTCTATCTTCTCTTTTCTTTTTCTTCCTTCTCATTCTTTAATATGGTGTCTATGCAAAGGGGAACCAAGTTCCTGATATTTGATTGTGGTGCTCCTGATGTTTGATTGTGGTGCTCCTGATATTTGATTGTGGTGCTCCTAATATTTTTTAATTGTGGTGCTCATGATATTTGAGTGTGGTGCTCCTGACATTGGATTGTGGTGCTCATGATATTTGATTGCGGTGCTCATGATATTTGACTGTGGTGCTCATGATATTTGACTGTGATGCTCCTGATATTTATTTGATCGTCGGTTTCCCGATATTTGATTTTAGATTGACTAATTTTAACGATCCTGAAAAGGAAGCGAGTTGAAGTCCTTTAAATATCACTGGAATAACACTTGATGGTTCCGTATGACCTGTGAGGTAAGCGGATATTTGTGATTTGGGTTAGCGTCCATTGTTGAGGTTGAAAAACTTCTTAACGTGCCAACGCGAATATACTCAAGGGCCCAAATTTGAGAATCGGCTTTGGATTTTGAATGGCAAATTTATTTTACTTTGGTTACATGAGGTCCATAGACCGAAAGTTTTCAATTGAGGTAGAGTTGCGCAAAAATCCCTTTCTTTTCTAACGATTACGATACAAAACCTACAATAGATACGAAATTCTACTGCGTGACAAATAGGAACCCAATGTTGGAGACTTTTTCTCAGTTGAGATTTTCGTTGATTTCATTTCAAATGTCACGAAATTTTGAAGTCAAACGCTACGTGCTATGCCATAAAAAATATGTAAAATGGCTGAACATTCCTTGGAACAAAGAGCCGTTATTCTGAAATTTTATTCAAGAAAATAACAAGTCATTTTGTCAAGTCTATAGAAAATTGGTGAAAATGTTCAACCATTAATTAAACCTTTGTTAGCCTGGCATTCTTGACTTTCTGTCGAAATTTAAATGAACCACATTCGTTCATGCGATAAAGGTCGCACAAAAACACAGGCCAGGACGCAAAGAAGAGGGTGTTCAGCTGACGTTCATCGTGTTTATGAACATTATAAAACATCCCCAAAGACGCTCCCAATATTAGTCTTTCACTAAAAGCTCAATTGAAAATTGTATCTGTTATACTGAGTGTGTAAAAAATGTTCAAACTTGTAGAGCGACTCTAGTGCATTACATTTCTGTTAAGCGTTATATTAAATGATTTATGACCTCTTCACTCCCCGCCATCTCCTTTACTTATTTTATAGGCTTGATTCTCGTATTAATTGTGCTTCTTAACCGTCTGATCAATTATAATCTCTCAAGCCTCATCTTAATCACGATGGGCCTTTCATTCCTTATAAATATATAAATATTCTGTTTCTGAAACTGAATTCCCGCACTCTGAATTGTTGGATATGTGAAGCAACGTTATGAGTCTACTAACAGAGATATTTTTCGTTATGATTTAACTTTACATTACCGAGAAACTTGCACTGAAATGCAAACCGCGATATTAATAATACAATCCTAAAACAAAAAGATTTGAAACACGACTTGGTTTTGAATGACGTTAACCGTCATAGCTGCCTGTCACGCAGCGAGCTAAATTTCGGCAAGAATGTATTTTAGCAGACGCTGATCTGAAGTTGCCACAGACAAAACCTCAAGTTGATCTCGATAAATTATCTTGGCTGGTGACTTTCTTTCATTGGGGCCACATAGTTACTTGAAACATTTGTTACTTGGCTTCGTTGCTACGCAGCTTTTGTGGTTGCCAGCGTCCGCTCTGCCGAGAGCGACTCCCTGAACCATCTCCGATGTCATTATGATAGCCGTCCAAATTGGAATATGCTTTTCCCTTTTTTGATCTTTGGTAGAGGAATGCTTCCTTCGATGCACTAATTTTTTATGAACTAGCTATTTTTCAAGCGCGCATTATTTTTTCATTGTTTCAGACATCAGATTCGAATACTTCTACAAATGAAGGTGAAACAGATTTATTTCATGGTAATCTCAAGTCAGGTATTCGTGGGTTATAAATTTGTAGTCGTAAATATCACCGAGATAATTATTAAAAAGTACGGTTGCATGCAAATGCTAGATAGTCTTTTAGCATTCTACTTCAATTTCCTGGTTTCCATCATTTCGTATTTCCTCTAGTCCCTGGACATCGTGCAGTGCCAATGCCTCCTATATTTATATAGGCATAGGAGTCATTGCAAATATCTCCTATATAGATATAGGGGCGTTAATTGATTTCACCCGTTGAATTCTTTACTAATGGCGGCAGAGTCTACGACCCCTATGATGACGTCACGATTTCTATGAGCAGCCCTGTAGGTATTGGAAAAAATTATAGCGTGGCCCACTGCACTTGTAAACAAAGTATGATCACGTCAGAATCTATTTTCTTTACTCAATATTTTTTCACGGGCTTCCTGAACTAACTTCGTCGTTATTGTCAGCCTTCAACTGACCAACTTGAACTCCAACTCCAATTTCAAGATTAATTGAGCGTTTTCCGTCGAGATCTACGATTGTTTGCGGAGCAATTTTGCGTCGAGTTTGTTGTCCTTCATTTGAATGCTCTTCCGCTTTACTAACGGTGGCATCCCGGGCATCATTGTCCAAATGCATCAGTGTGGTGGCGCTCCCTGGCATCATTGTGGAAATGCATCAGTGTGGTGGCACTCCCGGGCATCATTGTCTAAATGCATCAGTGTGGTGGAGCTCCCTGGCATCATTGTCTAAATGCATCAGTGCGGTGGCAGTGAAGGTGCTTTCTAATTTTCAGCTTTCATTTTGATTAACCTTTCTGTAGCCTACACGAGGTCCTTGAAAATTTTCACAGCTTTTAAATTTTTTACGAAATGCGTATGAGTCAAGTCATACGTAACAAAAAAATGGCAAGCTAACTGTTCATCAACGTACTCTTATTGTTCTTTCTAAGGACAGTTTACTAACGGCAGTTTAGTTGAACGTTGCCGATATTAGGACTTCATTAAGAGGAATTTAACCAAATTTATCAACTTAATTAAATTATTGGTTGCTTAAAACTGGATGGGTAATTTGCACACGCTGGAATTGCACACTCGTATACTCTTATGTTTCATTAATGATTTATGGGTGATTTGAAGCTCGTATTCTAAGTAACTTTACTGGGAATATGTTGCACAATATCCTAATTCTGAGGCCAGCAGCTGTATCGGCCGTGCTTTTCATCGAGCCCAGCAGCAATGAGTGTACTGGAAAGGACAAATCCGTCGTGAAACGCAAAGTAAATAACGGATATGCGATGAAATTTTTTTTGTCCACTCATTGTCTCGCAGAAATCCAATTTGTAGGCATATGAGTGGCCGTTGGATGCCCTCATGGAACAGAGAGGATGTATCCAATAAATCTATTTTATTTCCGCAAGATTGCCCATTTATTGGTTCCAATTAGGGCAAACGAGCTCCTCATTAACCTCGAGCCACCGTTCGTTACCTAGTAATGTTCTTTGCGACTCTCCGATGCTGTCCTGTAGTGAGGTCTCCCTGGAGTCGAGCGCGATGATTCCCACCTTCAGGCGAGGCGCTTTTACGAATTGACGGGTGAATCCATATTGTCAGACGCTAACCAACTGTACTCGTATGTCCGACTGCTCAATGAAAAAAAGGCATTTCGATGGCCACTCCCGATGCCTACTTGTGTCGAATCAGTCAATCAAGAGTGGTGCTTTCGATTCGAACTATGACATTAAACGTAATGGAGCTATGGTTGGCCAGTGATTTTACTTCACAAGTAGCGATTGCTAGCTGGAAGTCAATCAGAAGTCTGGTACGATTTGAGATTTTCGTAATTTAGTGAAACTGGGCACAAACTTGGGAATTTCTATCTACAGCTACAAAAATATTTCTCGGTAATTCGAGCTTTCGTGAATTAAGGCGCTTTGGTGTATGACATAATTAGTTACAGGCACTCAGTTGTAGATGCATTAGAATTAGTTCGCAAACTTTTAATTATTATTGCATTATGAAAAACTATACTTAGGTTCCTTATCTTGGTGGGTTCAAGTTGAATTAAATTGAAGCGATACGAGCGGGATTGAAGAAGTACGTAGAAAAGTACACAACTAAAATTCATATGAAAAGATTTTCATGTCAATGCACCAGAACGTTCTTGGTCTAACGTGCTATGACGTGTCCTCACGTGAACCTTCAAATGAATGTTACAACGCGGCGCCGCCATTTGC
>VOMN01095991.1:0-29586 GCA_014899125.1 Orchestia grillus
TCATTACCAACAGTCAAATGGCTATCTTCTACTACTTCTGAGTGAGGGGCCAAGAAGCCGTTGTATGTTTAGTGTTTACCTTTTTCATTTTTTTTCGTCGGAGCTGTGAACTCTCAACCAATGGCTCCATGTTAGAGGAAATCAAGCAGGTATTTGATTTGATTTAATGTAAAATGTCTTCTGACACATTCCAGCATCCAATTTGAAAATAAAATTAGTCACCACTCTGTAAAAGATACAGAATTTCGTTACTGAAAATCGGATGTAACTTTCATTTTCGTAACGTATAACTCAGTTTTGTGGGAGCAAAACCCTAATAGTACTCTTCAAGTCAGCATCTGCTGAATGAGTAAAATCAAAAAGGAGGTGATTCAAAGGCTTTTGTCTACCTTAAATGGAATTTTTGTCGAGTTTAGTAGTTAAAAACATCAGAACTCCAGTGAAATTATGTTTTTCTTACAAAAAACATTTCAGCTTGGTAAGAGAAAACGTTGGCAATCCAACACGTTCACGGGAGCTCAAGGGCACTGCACTGCAAGACCACAGAATCGCTCGTCCTAGTGATCGCATCGCGCAATCCACATCATTGGCCTGAAAGTGGTCCCAAATTTCGCTCCTCAGAGCCTCCCCTGGCGCAGCTTGGGTGACTTGTTAGCTGACCAATTCAGGGCACCGCTTTTGGAAAACCCAATCATAGCTCCAATACGAAAGCGTGTTGCTCAGGTTTCAATTGAGCAAGAAGAGGTGCAATGTATAGAGTAAGACAAAAAACGGTCTGAAGTAAGGAGTTGTAACTCAAAAATTAATCGATAAAATAAATCAAACGCAAACTATAATACATGGCAGGGTATGGAAGAACACATCCTTCATTCAAGTTTTTATGCTCAACATGAATCAACTTGCTAGTGAGCGGTGAGTTGTATACGTGGACTACAGTTCCATAATAAAATCTCACTGATCACCAGCTTAGTGTTTTGGCATCGATACTCAAAGTACGCTGAATTTATCCCGGATTACCAGTCTAGTGTATTGATTTGCGACTCAAAGTACTCCGAATTTTAAAATGGGAAGAAAATTTGAACTTGCGATAACTTAAGACGGCTTTCCTGGCGCTTGGTTTGAACAAGCTAGTGTAACATCTTACTCATCTTTGCTTGCAATGGCTTCGCCAAGAAATCATTTTTGAAATACCATATTCTCATCGATGTGAGTTTCCATGTCAAGCTAGATCACCTGGGTTTTCTCTTCTTTACTATTATTTTCTGGAGATATGTCGAAACGTGCCCTAAATTAAAGTTTTCCAGTAAAGTCTAGTACTATGAATTAATTTAGGCAGCTTGTCGAAGGAATTATGCATCTCTTTCACTGGACAAAACTTTTTTACAGTATTATTCAATCTTCAAAAATAGGTTTACCGTTCTGTGTAGCAAGGAACATAGAGGGAAGTATTTTGAACACTTGTAGTAAACCTAATAAACTTAACACTATGTACATTCATAAATGGCTTTACCTGATGACGTCGTGTAGCTTCTGGATGATAACTCATTCTTTTCGACCAATGTGTATTGTATTTCACTGAGTAATTTAAAAAAAATTAAATCATGCATGAACATATTTGAAATGATCTCGAAATACTGGTCTCAATAGTATGCGCTGATGAATTGGAGCATTTCAGACGTCCTTGGAGTTTCAAGGCTTAGGAATTTTATCAACAACTCCTCAAAAGAACTGGTATTTTGATTATTGCCCATTCTTGATGCGTATGGAGTTAATTTGTCATTAAGGGGGTAAGCAAGTACAGTGAGACATGGGTCTATTTCAGTTTGCATGTGGTAAATAGGAACCATAGGCTAACTCCAGATACCCAAAATCAACCGCTTTTCAGTCATCAAACGCTTTGTACAGGGTGCGGTAGAAACGAACACTTTGTACAGAGTGCAGCAGAAATAAAAGTTTTATACGAAGCGCAGCAGAAATAAATACTTTGTACAGAGTGCAGCAGAAATAAAGATTTTATACGGAGAGCAGCAGGAATAAATACTTTGTACAGAGTGCAGCAGAAATAAACACTTGTACAAGGAGCTGTAGAAATAACTCCCACATTTCAAAGGGCTCCAAATGTGTATCAACCGTCGAGTTTGGCCACCGTTTGAACGATTCAATTTTAAATCCAAAGTAAAAACACTATTACTCAAACAAATTCGAGAAATAAATAGTTTTTGATGATACATTACTCCTTTTATTTTAATTCGCTTTGAAATGTAGGGGTTTTCATTTTGTCGCACTGAGTGACATATCTAATGTGATTGAAGGTTGAGGTAATTTTTGCAACACTACTCGCACTTTATATACAGCACCTCCGAAACACAGCTGTCATGGGTTTTCCACGTGGTAACTTACTTCAGTTTAGCTACATGCATGTAGGCCACCTCCACAAAGAATTTATTTTCCGAAACGCTTTCATTAAACCTTCACCTCTCGAAGTTTTTATGACATCTCACTTAGCGCATAGTTCAAACCATGCAATTCAATTATAGTCACAATTTACAAAGTGCACAAATCCCACCAGACTTGGCAGAAGTAATCCTACGAAGAGCGGGCAGTCATCCCTCAGAAGCTGTAATTACAGCACAGCCCCGAAAAAGAGGGAATAATCTCACTTGTTACCATGGAAACCTTGAGCCTCGTCTCTTCTCTTCTCTCCTCACAATAATATCGCTAATAAATCGCAATCTTTCAGGGCCTCAAAGCCGCTCATTTTCAAGCATTGTTGATGTGAGTATCAATCAATCTTTCCGGGAAATTGATGGCCGAGCTTTCCCTAGAAGTTCAATAACAGAGAGGCGATAGAGCGCTCAGATTGAAAACAGGATGAAGTATTTAAGTAAAATTTCAGCAAAAGGGGAACGACAAATTCTCGCTCTGGAGTCAGAGGGCCACTTCAATCCAGCATCACCTAAAAGCTTATGAAACTAAGACCAAATAAAACGTTATGAAACTAAGTAGCACGACCTAAGACTTTCCCTCATTATTTATCATTTGCTGAATTTGACTTTGGATACAAGTTCAAGTGACGGTTTGTTGAAAAAAATAGTAAAACAATTCACAATTATAAAGGAAGACCATATCGAGATGGAGCAGTCCTTCATAAATGCCTTCTAGGATAAATCTGAAACTATCTCCTTGATAAGGCAACGCAAGTTTTGGACATCAGTGTGTTGTACATACCTACATATATACGCTTGCCACAGGGCGTGGTAGAAAAAATGATTAGTATGATTTCTAGGAAAAATAGAGAGTCTCAGTACTGTTCAAGATATTTTCGAATTATTATTCCCAAATGAAAATTCATCTGAAACAAAATTTATTATTTTAACCGTCTCTGACTATAACCTCGCCAGACAAAAAATTAGTCACTTGCTACTAATATGAAGTAGGACCACCACGAGACCGTACTATGGATGCAATTCTGGGCAACATTTAATCCACTTGTGTCCCAATGTGCATTTGGTCGACTTCAAACAAATCTTGCATGAACTGATTTCGTACATGTAGCCAAGGTATGTAGCGACCTTTATGAAGACTAACTTGTCGTTCTACAAGGTCCCACCCATTTCGTACTGGGTTTCTATGTGGAGTCTTAGCAGGACAGTTTAAATGCCTGACATATCCTGAATGGCTGCATGCCAATTAATGACAGTTCTAGCTCAGTGCACCCCGCAGTTGTCATTCTGAAGATGGACAAAGTAACATGCATTCCTTCATTCAGGTAATGCGCAAATGGTAAAACTTGGTTATCTAGCAGCTCAATGTAACCATTGACGAGTACCTCAACTAAAGGAACCACCTCTGAATAGTTGAAACAACCCCAGAATATCACTAACCTTCTTTCTTCTTGCATTAAATCGCCCTTCACTCGCAGGCTTTTTTACAGGTTTCATGAGGTCGTCTTTAAATACAAGGGCCGGTTTAATTGCTAAAGAAACAGAATTGAAATTCATATGACCACCTAACACTTCTCTACTCTTCTACAGCTCAATGTGCGAGTGCGTGGGCCTAGTTTGTTTTCGTGGCCCTGTTTGGTTTTGATGGTTTTGGGCCAATTTTGTCATATGAGCAAGAATTAACATCCTCCGTTTACTAGCCACTCTGCTCCATGTATCCATTGCATCTACTTCCCTAAGAATAGTTCGGTTAGAAACTGTGGGAGAAAAGCCATCATTAACGTTTCATAGAATTTCAACCATTGATGCAAAGTGTTTCTGGTTAACAATTTGGAAGACCCGATGGCGGTGCCTATCGGTTGGAATTTTTATCCCGACAATAATTTTCCTTTGAATTGTCGTATATACTGGATGTTTCCATTGTCGGTAGACCCGCATGACAGAGCGGCCTGAAACACAGACAAATTCAGCTGCTTCCTTCACTGAGTGTCTTTCTATCCAACCAAATGCAATAGCCTTTTTTTACCATTCTCGGACGATTTGCTTTTGTCCCATTGTTGTGGTGCAGCTAAGATACACGTCTATACTTTGTTCGCTGTAAATGAAGACTGATGCCTATTCAGTACTTGCATACAATCTAAGCTTCAGTCGCAGCTTTGAAAACCGATCGCTGAACGGAGTAAATAAATGGAACTGGAAAAATAATAGAGGACTAATTTTTCGTCTGGGGAGCTTATGTCCTAATTTAACATTAACATTGATTTTGCAAAGGAAGAAAAAATAATATTATTTTACATAGTATTTCATCAATGGAGTTACACATTCTTGTACTTAACTGCTTAATACGACAAGGAATAATCGAATGGTAAAACAACTGAGACTTTCAACGCAGGCTATGAGCAAACATGAATTCCTCCAGTCGTCAATACGTTAATGAGACGTGTGTCAACTGCTGATATCAACTGTGCTATCTTAGATGGTTTAATTGATCGACAAGCAGATTCAATATCTCCCCCCTAGACCTATAATTTGAATAATGCTACCCATCAGTGTAAATCCTCCTCTTGACATTGGACTATACATTTTTTATGGGATTAAAGTCGGGGCTGTTTGGAGGCTACACCATTGAACTGTGCCCTTTGAATTCATGATCTTACAGTCATTCGTCAGTGTTTTTTATTTGTGTCTAGATTTAAATCCCGTTGAAATAAAGATCTTTGTTCAGCAACGGTTAATCACCAAACCAAGGTAAAATGCGTCGTGCAAGAGCTTACAATATGAATTTAAATTCAGTTTCAATCCTTTTGGTAGTTTCATAGGGGCCAATTAACTCATCTCATCAAATAACTGCTCAAATCATGACTCACCCCTACCTAGTTGTGAACAAATGCACACTCCTGCCGAACAGCCAATCGGATGACTATACATAAAGTTCACTGAGCATTACACGGCAGTCATCGGTGAAAATTACATTCTTGAAATTGGCTATGTAATTCTGTGTTCATTCAACCCTTTTGGTACTCTTTCCTTCGCTCAGCGTCGGTTTTTTGATGAGACTCCTGACTTTGGTACGCGTTTTGAGGATCCTAAACCTTGTGGTTTCACCATCTTGTGGCTCACCAGTCGCTCCGAAAATATTTTTGCACGTAGGATGAGGAGTTTTAGAAGTTTTTATTATTTTTATTTTGCCAATATCCCTAGCAGATAATTTCCGCGGATATCCTTTTTCTGGTATATTTCTACATATTTTACTATTAAACACAAATTTATTTTTGTGCGGTGATCAAGAAGTGACTTTTTAGATATTTTTAGTGTTGACATAACAGTTTCAAGCATGGAAGTAATTTTAGCACGATGTCCTTTAGCAAGACCAGATATCTTGCCCAATTTTAGTATGTATAGTAATTTTTGCTTTATGCAACGTAATAGTTTAAATGTTAAAATTAAAAAAAATTAAGAACGTGACAATTAGGAGTACAATTACTTTACAAAAGATACAATATCGTTAAGATGAAAAATTATTTAAATGATATAGAACTTACAATGTAATATCGTACAAAACTTGCCATTACAAGAGGTTATTTCAATGCTTAATTTAATCAAACAGTTTTCAAATTCAAGCAAAACTTGATTTTGAGTAGATTTAAATGCTAGCTAAGATATTCAACCCAGAAAAAATATAGTAAAAATTGATCATTAAATCAGAAGGATGCTTTTCTTACGCGAAACAACTCCCGCGATTCAAATGTATGTAATAAACTTGAATTTTAATCTCAAATTATGAAATTTTCGCTCACGAATTTATTCAAGTACCTGCGACATCAGGAGTTATTAGATTTTGCATGAAATTTTCCACCGTTGTTCCCACCCGTTGGCAGCAATGCTATATAAAGCTCTGTTAAAGACTCGAGATTGTAATGTCCAGTGTATCAAGCAGTATAACGTATCAATTTGAACAAAATCATAAGTAGTATACAATCATCGAGACACCATTAATGACAGTTTAGTAGCCAGTGTCTGTCATTCGACTGCATCTGTTTCGTTTGGTTCGACTTCTGTTGCTCCTACCTGCCATCACAAGAGGAACGAGGATTCAGTCTGCAAAGAACTTCATTTGTTTGAGTTGAGCGATCAATTGCTGTCAAACTTGGAGAAAGCTTTTAGTTCTTTTCGAGAGTCTTAATTCTCAGCTTTCCTTTTTTAAGTGAAGCAGTGGGAAATGTTAACTTGAATGTGATATTTAGGGACTTTTCGCTATGGTATGACAGTTCATAGCTGTAAAAGTGTTAGGTTTTAGATTACTACTTTTATGTTGAGTGAGCCCATGAATTTCTTTAGACCTCCGGGTGGGACAAATTGAATTTAAAGGCAGCTCGAGAAGCTCACTCAAAGCCGGAGTTGACAGCTTCACACTCCTAAAAAACATAAGACGTTCTTCTCACGTACATAAAACAAAGTGCGTTCCTCTGAAGGCCAAATTGAAAGGATGAGCACGAAAAGGGCTCTCTGGCTTTTACAGAGCGAACCTGAAACGCTCGTAAAAGGCAATGAGGTGTTCAGGAACTAAAGCACGATTCTTTATTTCAAAGTAATGACGTATTCAACTGGAATATAGCAGTAGCTAACGCGCAAAAGATCGTAAAAAGACGCAGCCTTATCAAATAACAGTAAGCGAACCACAGTGCAAACTGTCCGCTCTAGCAGCTGTGTTAGCTCAGGCGGATTCAGTTCAACGTCTACTTAACCAGTATTTTACGTCTCAGGTACGTCACATTCATTATACAAAAACTGGCAAGATTGTATCAAAATTAGGGCACTATTGGACCGTGGAATATTTCCTGAATTGGTTATGAGTGGAATACAGTTTACATTTACGAAGTGAGAAAACCTTCCGCCAATAATAATGGTGTTTTATTCAACTTATAGATGATCAATGTCTATTGTTGATTCGAGCCTAAGATTATTCATAAAAATTCATACGATGTGTGAAAATTTGATTATTATGAATTCCAAGAAGTCATGAAAAAACTTTTACCTTCAAAGAAAATATGATACATGATCTTATAAGGATTTTATATAACGTACAGATAAAGACTATAGGTCAGACGGAATATTCATTCTCCTTGTAAAAGATCATTCATCTTCTCATGTTCCTTACAAAAAAAATTATAAATAAAGGGCAATGGGGGGTAAAAATTCAGTACAAAATATTCGATTTGTATTGAGAGCCGTGCTAACCTTGAAAAACGTTTCGAACTTCACTGTAAGCCAGAAAACGTGGCGATTATTGCCTCAACCGAACGTAGATCAAAATACCCCTTTTCCAACGTTCATGAAAATCAGTTGCACAATCTCAATATTTTTATCTATTTCTCGAAGAGTATTTATGTTTTCTCACTTGACAAAATGCTTTGGCTATTTGAGTGGGAACAGACGTCACTCCCTGCGGTAATTTTAATCTGTTGATTGAAAGAAGAAAAAATACCTAGACAAGAATTTCTCTACTCACAATCAGTCGAGAACCTAGTATCTTTGTAATGAACGATCTGGTCACCCTGACATGAAAAGATCAACAGTAGAGCCAGGAGGCTCAACGGGAGCCCTGCAAGAAAAGGTAAGGATGGCATGGTAGAGCTAGAAGAGAGAGACGGCGAAAGAAGTGACTGGAAAATACAAAACTGGCTGGAATCTAAACGAAGGTGCGTTCGATTAACTGTATACTAGAACTGCTATCGTTTAATTTATTTAAGAAAATATGAACATAATATGAATTCAGTGTTTGAATTCACGTACTATTCTTTCCCTCGATTACAGATACTTCTCAAGGTGACACCCGAATCAAATACCGCCGTCTGCATGAAGGAGCCCCTCAAGATCCAAGTGCAATATTCACAAAGTTGGAACAGCGACATAGCTCTAATATGTACGCTTGTCACTACACCATCGCTGAGGACGTAAATGCGCTGTTGTGCCGAGCGCTGCAGTGCCGCACGGTCGTCTCTGACCTGCACAAGCTGCATGAAGGCTTTGTGTGACGCCGACTAAAGCAAAGGCTTGGAAGGAGAGCTGACGTCTCTCGCTGCTGAGATTTGCAGTGTTGCTGTCGTTACGGAATTAATCGGTGCCGATGCCCGTGTGAATTATTAGTGACGCCTAAAAATATTGGTCAGCGAAGAGTTACTTCTGATTTTGCCACTCTCCGCTCAGAAAACAACAATCGAAAAAGTAACTCAAAACATAATCGAATAAATCACAAATCAACAGTAATGACAATCATTCAAAACCGATATTCGCCTGTTGTTAAAATTCACTCATTCGTCTGGTAGTGAATGGAAAACTGTAAATATTTGTTGTGCTATTAAAAATGATCGAGAAATACAATCAAAAAATTATTATTGACTGTGTATTGTCATAACGCAACGGTATTCATTGAAAATTATTCATACTTTTTCACTCATTCAACAATTTGGCACTCTGATACCAAATTCATGCACCTTTGTTTCCTAACGATTTTTCCACATTCGTACTAAGGCCTCGATTTTATATTAATTTTAGCACTGCTCTTGATTTTGAACAGGTCTCTAAGAGTCACTGCCACCGATACTATCAATTCATGCCTTCTCCCGTTCCTCCATCATAAATCAATTTTTTATCCATCGCTGGTCGGTTAGCTGGGCTCTTTTCAGCCGGAATGGAAGAGTGATTGATGAAACTTGAAGCAGAATGCCTAAACAGATGCACATTACCCGAGGAAAATAGGGTGGAAAGATCATGAGCTATAAAAACAGATGAAAATGGGACTTTTTAGAATACCAAGAGCATCCTCAACTCAATCCAAAAATTTTAACTTTGGCCCCTTCACCAATGTATTGAAGCTGCAATGCTTCGACTGGAAGAGCCTGATTGTGGGACACAGCAGTTTTTTCCCGCCATAAAAACTATTCGCGCTCAAATTTGAGGTATGGAAATGTAAACCAGGATCAAGGGCAATTTCCATAGAAGAAACGTACCTGAAAATTAAGTTCAACTCTAACGAGTAGCAAAATTTTATTCGTTCTCAAAAGCGTGATTGCCGTCAGTTCTGTACAAGAGCTTTAAAGTTTGAGACTTATTAACCGATAAACGGAATTTTTGCCGGTGGGAGAGAAGAAATTACTCGAAGAATCTATCACAGCTAAGTAAAGCGACATTTTCCGCATGTAATGTATAGAGAAATATTTGTACCACAAAAGTACTTTTGCATCAAACATGGACATATAAAAAAAATTCCACATCGTTAGTCACTTTAACCTGAAAGATTCTCTAACAAAAGGATCTTTACAAGAAGCTTCAAAATATACTCGCAGGCAAGTTAGCCTTCGCCGGTTGGGTTAGGTTAGGATTTATTCCAAACAAGTATACGAGTTCCTCACGAGTTCCTTATAAAGACTCATGAGGAACTATAAGGAACTCACGAAATCTTTATAAAGACGTGTTTCATAATAACATTCATTCCCATACGGGAAGGCCATCTAAAATTGCAACCTTCGTCTACTCCCATCGATCTCGCTGAGTCAATGATATAAATAAAATCTTAGAAATTTATTATTTGCATGCGTAAATGAAATTTATTTTCATAGTGAATAACAAAACAGTCAAAAATGTACGTATTTTTGCAAATGTTTACAATTAACAACATGTAGGAAAGTAGCTCAGTTGTATGTACATATATTGACTGCAGAGACTGCCTCCATCGGTCTGACGTTCATGGCTCATTCTTTACGGAACGTGTTTCTTTCGTGAGTTCTCTTGAAGCAAAATGTGACACAAAACAAACTGTTGTTTCTTCTAAATGAGGTGACCTCCGTGATACTATCACTGGAACATGGATAATGGAGCACGATGGTCTTGTTTGTTACTGGCGTGATTCATTCCTGATAGCGATGATCCGTTTTTGTGAGATCGGCACACAGCGGTCTCGTACGGCCCGTTTACCGTCTTTCTGTGTAAGTTTAATTACTGTGAAACATTCCACGTTCATCATCGGCGTGGCAATAAAGAGGGATTTTTGTTTGAGAACCAGCCAGTAAAACATTTAAAAAGTGTATCAATTTACGTTCATCTACACACACAGCGAGAATTTTTTGTAACTTTACAAATGTCAACTATAGCTTGAATGCTACGAACCACATCATGAAGTCGGGTAGCCCAGTCAGTGAGCTGGCAATCCTCCGTGGACACGAGCTACGGCGGCACGAGAGCACACAGGGCACAGTCATGAGATCTTTTAACTTGGCGATGGTGAGTGGACTGCACTTTTATTGTTGGCAACTTGTCTGATACATGGGCGTAGTTAACTTGTGTATGCTCTCTGTGACGACGCGACTAAGAGTTAACAACGATTCCGTAACCTACTATGTACCAAAGCCTTTTGGGTAAACGCTCTTCTTCAGCCACGGTGACAGACAGAGCTTGCCTTCGAATTTAGGACGAATTTAGGACACGAGTCAAAATCCTGTCGGGTTGAGCAACGACATAGAATAATCTGAAGCTGGTTATCCTAGAGTTATCCTCAGGAAGCATAGATTTAAAAAAATTCAGACACTTGATACACATTTGTAGTACTGAAGTAATAGAGAAAATTTACGACGCCACTAACGGGTGCAACATTGTTCCATTCCCTGCCGTCGCACTGTAATAATTTTGGGTAATAATGCAAAATATCCTCGCTAATGAAACAGTGAAGCACAAAATTTACAGTCTTAAATTAAATCATCTCTAACGAAGTAGGCACAGCCAGAAGTAGAAGTTTACTAAATTTTCAGGAATCAAACTGGGCGCGAAAATTGATATAGATGAACTGTTATTGACCGTACGGCAGTACAGAAAAAATACGCTTATTCAGCCTTTTCCGACTATTCTTAAAGTTGAAAACTACTTCGCAGTCTTGCAGTAATTTTTCATCAATGGGATATGGTAGATAAATTTTTGCAGTAGGCGCACAGAGGCGGCGAAATTTTTAAACGAAATAAACTTGTGTTGAACGGGTGCACGGTCTGTGAACACACAATCGAGCAGCAGTCGCAAAAAAAGCAAACGGTGTAGCACACCGTTTTTATCTCCAGCCACAGCCGTGTGTGGATCGGCATTGTAGATTTTCCAGCCCATCTCCCACTCTTCCGGGCAATGAGCTTGCTCCAGCTCCCTATGAAAACAGAGTGTCGGCGGTTTTTCGGCTAAACGCACAAAAAGAGAATCGTAATGAATCGGAAAACAGATCGCCATTGCACTTTTTCTCGCTCTCCTTCCTTCGGTCAATTCCTCACGCTCAACTTTTTCAACCAAAATCATAGGCACAAGTTCCGGTATATCATGCTCATTGCGTTAGAATTATGACCATTGCGTTAGGATTATGCTCATTACATTCGACGTCTGCACAGTGCGTTAGAATTATGCTTATTGCATTCGAAGTCTGCTCATTGCATTCGAAATATGCTCATTGCGTTAGAATCCTACGCATATATGGATTTTTCACTCACAGGTGTCCACTTTGACTTGACCTGGCTTACACACCATGAGAGTGATGCTCTAGTTGTAATGTTAATTCAGGTCGTGCAAGGGCTAACAAATGTAGAATCGTGAAATTCTTGTAAATACTACACAACTATTCTTTTATGAAGATGTCTCATTTCATTTAAATTTACCGAAATGTAGACTTTTACGTTCACATGCACAACCATTTACGGTCCAATTCTGTTGCCGTTATACTGTATGTTGTAATAATAAAGATCCAGAGATGTAAAACTCATTTCATTTTAATTTACCATAACTATACTTTATGACATCACTGTTTGAATCTATATTGGTTTTTAGTCATATTTTCAATTAGATGTTTTTGGTTTTTGGCCTTTCTTTCTCATGTAATTTTTGATTTTACCGTGCACGGAGAATTATTTTAAATATTTGTTGAATAATTCAAGTTTTTAACTACTTAAATCAAATCGCAGTGAACAATCAATCGGCTGCCATGTTAGAAATCAAAGTCTGCAGTATTAAAGTAATTTTTTTTTTTTGTTACAGCCCCGTAGTTTTAATAAAAAGCATGCGTCACTTCCATCGCAACAAGCAATGTTCGCCCTCTTTCAAATGACACAAGTTTGTTCATAACACTTGTCAAACTCATATGACACCTCACATACATGTTTTTAAGTACCAAAAGATAAAAATCCATTAAAATCGCATCGTACCAGAAATGAAATTTGAATTTTCGATATTTAATTCTGCATAATTCTTAAAAAGTTAAACTCTTTGCTTATCATTTTGTAGCCTGCCTTACAACTGTAACTTTAAAGCTCTTCAAAGTGTGTACAAAGAATCACGATGCTTTTAGTTAATATTAAGCATAACGTGCGAATCCCTTTACGCTAAATGATTAGCCAGCTAATTAAAAATCTCTTCAGAAGCCTCAAAGTTACGTCACATGATTTTGAGGTTGATGTGTTATAAAAAACGAAAAGAACCCTGCTTTGTGTGTCATTTATTTCGGAATTAATTTTTCTTTTTGTTGCTTACTTTTTTTACTGCATTAAAATTCTCTCGTTCCGCGTCACCAGTACAACTCCTGCCCCTGTGATGTCTGATAGACATGTTCCCTTTATGAAAGCATCTGTCTATTTTAAATCTGAGATGCAATTGAGTGCTGCAGCAAAGCCAACCTGAAATAATAACCAAATCAGTGTAAGCGTATAGAGTTCTTAAAATGAGGTCAAATTTTAACCTCGTTATTGAATCTCATTAAATTAACCTGTATACTTTATGATACATACTGAAAATAAATCAACTCATTAAGAACCCAAGTACTTAGCTTTATAGGTAAGAATTCATCAATAACCTTAATAACATTGAGCGTACCCTATGACTTTGTACTACGTTAGTCCACTAGGACAATAAAAGAACATTTTTTGTCTCCATTTCTTTGTGAAAACCCCTCTTTTTGTTTGCTTCTCGCAGTCTGCCTAATTTCACAGGTTCCACACTAGGAATTTGACTCTAAGAAAACGCTACCTTAAAGCTTCTGCCACACTGTAGCTGGGACACAAGATCCCGACCTTTCAATCGGTGTGTTTTCGACCAGAAAAACCGTTTTCCGAGTCAAAGGCTACGCCTAAAAACTCATTTTGTTGTCCAAGGCTCGATAAGTCTTCAGAACTTACATTCTTGTCAAGCAACTAAGCTGTACGTATACCTACAGTTTATCATTTTATTCTTGTTAATCGTTGTCTCCTAGGGTTTCAGTCTTCGTAGATAGCTTCATAAAGGGCTAGTATTAATTACGGGTATTGTGTAGCGATAAACTTGCTACACTACCTCGACGTTGTTAAATATAAAGGGTGGCCCAAAAAATGTGTTCACTGTTTTGAATAGTTAATACCCTTTATTTAAATCTTTTAAGAATTTATTATCTAAAATTCAAATTTTATATAGTATCATAGCTACAACCGAACAGTTATTTAATCTGAATAATCCTTTTATTTCATAAACAGTTTTCACCTAAAAGCAAGTCAAATAAATTCTAAATTTTTGGCCATGCAGCTTACGAGAGATCAACGATCCTTCGTCGTGGAAACATTCTTTGTATCAAAAAACATATCATAAGTTGTAGGAAGGTTTCAACTTACCAACTTGATGGAGTTCTGCATGGAGTGGATCACATCGATCCAATTCAAAAGTAACCGTATTTAAACTGTGAATTCTTTGTAACTAAGTTAATTTTAGTGGGGGCGTACGGGTTGTCATGGGCTCATTCATCAACTTACGTAGCAAATGAAATCGAGATCAACCCGTGACCTTACGAGGGGCTCCGACTCTAGGCTGATTTTAAATTGCCTCAGTTCCTCGATGTTTAGGAACTACGGCCTTAACTGTTGAGGAAGGAACCATAACATGTTCAGCAATTTGCCTATAAACCAATCCTGTATTACGAAGTCCAACTATTTCCTTTCGAATACCTTAGAGGGTTTCTTTCACGCTAGGCTGTATTCACTCAGCATCCATCTTCAGTAATATCTGGAGAGGCAATGGATGATTGTGCCGATCGTAGTTCGTTTACATTGCATGTGCTTCTTGAAGCTTCTGAAAGTTATATAAAAAAAATTTTAATCAATGTAAACTGTGCAGTAAAATAATGCTGACTTAATGCGATGTTAATGCTACCCTAATACTTTATTTGTTCCATACATTTTTTTGCTTACATTTTTTATGATTGTCTGTAAATTTTGTTCTGATCTGTTTCAATATTCTTGAAAATACATATAGGTTCCCTGAATTACCTGTACTCTTTGCCCCAAACATGAACTCGAAATCTCTAAAATACATAAAAAATGTAGTTGTGAAAACAGTTATGTCAGTCATGGTATATTTAATCAGGAAATGCAGACACAAACAAATTCCTGATTGTCCAATCTTCACGTGTGGACGTAGAATTGAAGAACACTTCCCTTGGGCGTGAGCTTAGAAGAAAACTTAACAAGAACATTGTGAAAAATGACCAAAAAGAAGCTGTCTGTAGGAATTCTTGTTGAAAAGATATATAGACATGTAGATATTTAATTCACAGTTTTACGCCCGACGTGTAAAACAACAAGAACATCGTATTCTTATACAAAACAGTTTTGTAGATACTTTTTACGAGTTGTGCAATTAATGATGATTCGAAATCTTAACTTTCTAGTATCATTTACCGTACGAGTCGTAAAAAGCAATTCATAAACGCAGACTACATGAAGCCAACATGGATTACCAACAGAGAATCGATGTTACAGAGTGTACTCGTGTTTAAATTTCTTCGAAATAGCTTAGCTGACTTTCAATGATCGCTGTTCGATAAGAAGTTCAATTCAACGATCATCATGTGAGGCACAACTTGAACTAGGATGATCGATGAGCGGCTTCAGAGTAACTTTGAATAAGGATAAATTATTTATATGCTCTCAAAATCACATGACTAAAAGAAAACAGATTTATGGAGCTATTTGCAGCAATCCCCCGAGTTAGTCACGAAACAAATACAGTCCGTCTCGATGTGCTCGTATTTAAGCACCCCAAGTCAGATATGGATCCCGGTTTTGAGATTGAGTACCTAAAATGAGAGTTATATGAATTTATAAAATCATGAACAAAAACTTCGAAATCATTCCTATTGGTTAACGATGAATGGCGAGCAATCCTTGATTTACAGGGCGAGTGGAATAAGTTTCGGTAAAGTACGATGTTTTCCAAGCTAATAAGGCACAGATGGCGTTATGTTTCGTGTTCCGATTACACGAAGATAAATTAGTTTTAGAAATTCGAAGTGTCAGAAAAAGTTAAGCTGACAGCAAATGGATACATCAAATCCCTGCAAAATTATCTATAATTATCTAATTATAGGGTGAAACATCTTGCGAAGTCCCTCAAGCTGCTAGTTATAAGATATGCATGCTAGTACAATTCGATAAAAAAAAACTAAATGAAACCCGTATAAGTTATATATAAATTGACACAGAGAGGTAAAAGAAGACACACACGAAAAGATATATGTTTTCAAGTTTCATGTAATAACATGAATTCCGCGATAATTTTATAACACAACACACGTTCACTGTAGAAACAAACAGGATATCTAAGATGGGTCGATTTACTGGTGAACTATTCTATGGTCGAACAACTTTACTACCAACTCATATACCAAAATAAACCAACTCGTACTGGAAACAGACCCAAAAATACTGGATGAAGTTGGAATTTCACTCGCGTTGATTTGCGGCCTAGCCGTCCTATAGCTTTACATACTCTAGATTTAATCAAATGAAAAATTCAAGTTACAACCAAGGCAGCAGTTACGCTGCACGACGGCAGTAAACAACGGAAAATAAGCTTCACTGATGCTTCGTGGCACCAAGCAACAAAATTTTGCGCAGTCTGTCCGTAATACAAAAAGTCCATGGGTAAAAGACTAGCGTTCAGCAAATTTGGCACGCATGGTTGTGTAAGAAATAACCGTTGCTGCATACAATGAGAGTTTCATATGCAATACTAGCAATTTACAATGTTGTCCCGGGCTGCTGCTTGCGTAGTCCTTTAAGCCACATTAACAATCGCGCTCAACAATCGGCACTGGAGTTGGTCGCGCGCGGGTCACCATCCTTACATTGGCGGGGGTGGTGGGCCTGTCTCACCGCAGAGGCGACGCAAAAATGTTCAATTTGGGCTAGGCCATCACACATGAGTCACCTCAGCGTCGCTGAGGTCCTAGTATCCGGGCTTTCACCGAGAACTCATGCTCTGACTTGCCGTAAATTGCAGCCAAACGGGTATGGCGGGGCTGCCGTGCGTCAGTGCGTATTGCAGCGCTGTTCTCTATAGACAACGGAAGTCGAGCATACTTTGTACGCCATAAATTTGCGGAATTTTACGAATTCTAGGGAACTCGCGGCCTTCCCCTGAATTGCTGCGGTGATCTGTTCCGTCACGGACTTTCAAGCCGTGATCACCCGCGATGCCGGGCGCAATTTTTGACCGGGAACTTGTCAAAGTGCATAAATCAAAACCGAAGAGTGCAAAACTTGCGTAGATTACAAGAATTTTGGCAACGTGATATCTACTTTCATTATGTTGTTCATGTATAATGTGTAACTTTAGGTAAAGAATATTTGAATATCTCAGTGCAAAGAAAGTATGTACTTTTTTACGTTTAGGAATCCCTTTACGCTAAATGATTTAAATGATCATTTATTTCGGAATTAATTTTTTTTTTGCTGCTTACTTTTTTTACTGCATTAAAATTTTCTCGTTCCGCGTCACTAGTACCACTCTTGATACCCTTTGAGGCGTAAAGGGTATCTTTTAAAATCTGAAGTGAAAATTTGATGAATATGAGAGTCTAAATAATTGGTAGTGGTTTTGAAAAACAGCATACATGCCAATAAAGTTTCTTTATCTTTTAGTCTATTTTGTTTAAACTTTGAGTGCAATCGCAATATATAATAATATCTCAATGTTGCGTCCTTGATTGGCTGGTCCTTCTCTCCGTCCGTATCTCCGGCACGCTCTTAACGATTTAGATAAGAGAAAATTTCCGGGTTTGCGTTCCTAAAATAATAGCGAGACTGTCAGATAAGGCAGTTCGTATCAATGTACTGAAGATAACATCATTTAATTTCAGGGCCACAGTGGATGGGAAGGCATCTTAAGAAGTTAACATCGTTTGTTCCGCCATTTTTGGCGGGGTGCGTCCACTAGTTAATATTAAAGTTGAATGCAATACATGGTGACGGCTGTCGATTATTTGAATAAACGCTCGACTTGTCTGCAATTGACCCTCTTCTATGTTGACAACATTAATTAAGAGTTGCGCTCCATAGAAGTGAAAAAACTGTTTCAACCATCTTCAAAAATTTATCAACCACGTGAAAAATTAAAGAAACTGTCTGAAACCGGATGCTGCCGCCAAAAAACTAAAGCAGCCATCTGTAAAACTGAAGCAACAACCTCAAAACTGAAGAAACGTCTTTCAAATTAAAGCAACCATTAAAGAATGTAGTAACCGTCTTTAAAACTAAAGCAACCAGCTCAAAACTGACGTAAGCGTCTCTTAAACTGAAGTAACTGACTGAAAAAAATTGAGTCATATATCAAAGAGCAAGAATTTTCGGTCTTGTCAAATGTTTGCAAATAAATTTGATCACTATGATGAACTACAAATTGTATTGACAACACTGGCACAAAGGTAAAGCTCCAGCAGAGTAATATAATATAGAAGTTGGTTAATAGCTATTACAACAATGATATAAATGCATTGCATCAGCAGCCTTCACCTGAAAGAATTTGCTGCCATAAAGTCCGCATATTTACTCGTTGAAAGTGTGGCACAAATTAATTCCCATTTCAATCACGATCAAAGATAAAAAGAAGCACTAACGTGACAAAAAACATTAAAATCACTAAAACACAGACGTTTCAGATCTTAGGAAATTCATCTTCAGTGTCTGAAAATAGGCTAATTTTTGAAAAATATTCTGCGAAAAATAAAAATCAGACAGTTCTCTAAGACATACACAATAAAAATATAAATGTAAAATCCTCATAACGTCTAACCCAATATAAAAGAATTCACTGTCTAGGGACTAGTTTCATAGGAGTACCATATTCATTGATCTCAGGACTGAATTTGAAAAAGTACATAGATTCTAATATACGGCGGTCAAGTACTGCACGGCCAGAATTCTATAAAAATCTGGATTTCTGTAGCTCAGCTGTAATTATGGGTAAAATAGTTACGCTATTTTACCCGTAAAGAACATTTTCACCAAACTGTACAACGGCAAAAAAAGTGCCGGTGGGGCAAGTAATCTCCTCTTACCCTCATCTCACACAGTTTTCAATGAGGCTCAGATCTGGAGATTGTGGGGGTCAGTCCATGTGAGTAAATGATCCTTCATGCTTTCCGAACTTTCGTTCATTGTTGAATGCGAGCATTAGCGTCCTGAATCACCCTGTTATCATCCGAAAAATAAATATCCACTGAAGTATGAAAGCAGTCATCAAGAACTGACAACAGTCTTGTGACCTCATTTTGTTACTGCAACGTGTCGCAGATCCTTGCTCAGGCAGTAAAAACAACCCCAAAGCTTTGAACCCCTCCAGATGCCTGCAAGACGGATCCATGGCCTCATGGGGTTCACTACGCGCCCTAATTTTTCCATGACTCTGAGAGAGGGTGAACATCAACTCATCGGACCTCATGACATAATCCCAGTCCTCCAGAGTCCAGTTTCGACGTTCTCTCGCAAACAACAGGTGTTTTTTTCGATTTGGTGCCGAATCAAATGTCTGTTCTACTGATTTTAATTTTCTAGGCTTCATTCAAAATTTAAGATAGTAACTACACTTTTAAAAGACTGTTAACACTTTATAACCACATTATAGTGTTGCAATATATTTTTCTATTGAAGAAAAAAACTTCAGACGAATCAAAAGAAGAGTATTAAAAATGCTAAAACAGAAACGCAATTTTTTTTTCCTACTCAGTAGCGCATGTCATGTTACTTTTCAGTAGAAAAGGGAGACACAATGCAAGCATCCCTTGCAGAGATAATTTCAGCAATAGTCAGTCAAAAAGATAATATATAGCACTGAGGATCATACCACTGCAACCACTATGTTTCATAAAGTACTAATTAAGGATTTACTTCCACCAAGAAGACGGCCTCAAACTGCGACGTTTGAAGCCTTTTGAAGTTCCTCTGTTCGAGTCATCAAAGTGGAACGTTTCGATAACAACGATTCACTATCAGTCATGCATTCACTAATATCGACCTGCAGTCATGCATCCCAGCCATATAAAATACGAAATTGATGTAAAATAGTTTCATGAGAAATGCCCACCGATCCAATCTACAAAACGTTGATTTATTTGGTATATAGAAGGTCCAGGTGACCTCGACTCTATCTTTGAAGAATGGAAAAATGTAAACTACTAGTAACGAGCTCGTCGATTCTTCTAGCCCGTCTATATTTTAACTCGCATTCAGTTAACATCAAAGGAGAAATTAGGCTGCTAAATGTCAACGACAGAGAATTTTCCCGGAGGCGCAGAGGCGGAATTCAAGCACGGTACTCCGGCGAACAGCGTACTTGTACAGTAGTTTAAGAGGAAGCCTTTTGACCACTCGTGAGCATAATACCCCAGGTACGGGCACTTGTTCAATATTGTTGTTAAATCCATCCAATTACGTAGTAGTGGTTGATGTCACACTCCACAATTCAGGCCCGGAGAAAACGGATTCTGAAATTAAGTTCAGACAGTGTATGACAGCAACATGTTACCTTAAATCACGGGAAAGAGAAGTAACAAGTTTAGAAATGAACGTAGGGAAAAAAGCAAAAAACACCTGTATGAGAACTATGAATACACGTGCAAAATCGTCAGACATTACGTGCATGTAAAGTGAAAAGCAATCTGATTTTGTTCATTGAAGTCAGAATAATTACCCGTTAACGAAACTATTCACATTCCAAACGAAAAAAAAAATTCAAACTGAATTTCCAGTTTAATTCATCTTTCTTTTTTAAATCAGAGGAAAGGAAGCGAATAGTGAAAAGCCCTAAATTTCGTGGGTGGAAATACTAACGAAATACACATCTGTGGCATGAGAACTGTTTTCGTCATAACAGCGCGCCCTTTTTCGTGCCCATCGGTGAGGATTTTCGAGCATAAATACATAGATGCTCATGTACGTTCCTACTCCGTTTTTGTGCATGTTAATATACTTTAATAATTCACATATATTAAACTTTCAATTAATTTTTTCTTAAGTAAGCGTTTAAAGTTAATTTAGTACAGTTAAAAGAGTGAAGTAGATTCATGCCCTTGAAACAAATGGCACAGTTGAGTTATGTAATCAGAGGTATTTCACCTATCGTTCACAAGCACTAAACGTTCAAACAGCGCAGCTCGTACTAAAGCCATCAACATTTCTCTCAACAAAGAACCACAACGCACATCGCTACCTGGGGGAAAATTGCAAACGCTACCTGGGTAAAAATTGGAACGTACATCGCTATCTGAAGGAAAATTGGAACGTACATCGCTACCTGAGGAAAAATTGCAACGTACATCGCTACCTGAGGAAAAATTGCAACGTACATCGCTACCTGAGGGAAAATTGCAACGTACATCGCTACATGAAGAAAAATTGTGACGTACATCGCTACCTGGGGGAAAATTTCAACGTATATTGCTACCTAGGGAAAATTGCAACGTACATTGCTACGTGGGGGAAAATTGCAACGTACATCGCTACCTAGGGAAAATTGTAACATACATCGCTAGCTGAGGAAAAATTGCAACTTACATTGCTACCTGGGGGAAATTGAATTGCGTCATGTTCATTCATCATATCATATTAAATTCGCTGAATATTTTACAAAGCATTGCTGAATTAAAATAAATTCTTTTAAGTGCAACATCTTTAAAGTTTCCACAATATAACATTTCCTATTGTTTCATTTCTTGATCACGTTAGACGATAAGTTAATTATGATTAACCCATACCCCCTTCAACGTTCAATGACACCTCCGGTTCCTTATATATACAGGGTTGTTAAAAAACGAAGCCTAAATTTAAATTGATATATCTTAAAAAATATTAACATTGTAATTTCTCTTAAAATGCCGTAATGTTTGTCCACTCTTCAAACATAATTGATGAGAATTTCAAAAAAATACATTCATCAGTATTGATGCAATAGTGATAACAGTTGACCAGTCATCGTTTATATAGTGAACGGTGTCAAAAGTATGCTTGAGCACGATCATAAAATTAGAATTTCAATTGGGGAAAACTTAACACATTAATCCTTTATAGCATCGTTAATATGTATTTCATAAAATGAATATTTGGTCTTAGTTCCTTACAATCCGCCGACTCCCTCCATACGCCCTCCATTCCTTGCCGAACATAATTCAATCCTTGTTTGCAATGCTGTCATAACTCGTTTTACTAAATCCGGATTTCCTTTCAATAAACTAACTTCATGAGAGATTCTCTCCATCAAGTAATCTGTGTTAGCAGGTGGAATAAAGTGCAAGTTACTCCCAAATGTCCCCGTAAAAAAAACTCGTATGGCATCAAGTTCGGTGATCTTGGTATCCATTTAATCGCATGGTCAAGTGCAACAATATGATTTTTGAACGCATCTGTCTGCAAATATCGCACAGCAATCGTTCCAGGGAGCGCCATTTTGAGTTCACTACGACCTCTTCATTCTGTTTTCAGGAATTTCATGTTGATGATGGTATGAAGGAACATTGGGTAAGTTTTCCCCAACAGAAATCCTAATTTTATGATTGTGCGCGAGTATACTTTTAACACCGTTCACTATAATCACTATTTCACCAACACAGATGAATATATCTTGTTTAAATTTCACAAATTATGTACAAAATGTAGAAAACCCATTAGAATTAAAAAAATACACAACCCCAGTGTTTTTTGAGATATATCAATTCAAATTTGTTTCTTTAACCACCCGCTTAAGTCAAACCTTTTGATCAGCATTATTTCGAAATTATATTGCAAAGCTCTCATTCGGTGTTAAATTCATTGCTGAGGCATAGAAAATTTCATAATATAAATGCAACACCTTAATTCAATTTTATCTATTTTCAGTTGAATAATTCAATTCATCCTCGCCCACTATGTCGAGACTCTGAATTCATTTTGCTGAACCCGTCGATGTCCCTTATAATTTTTCGCTTGATTTCCTCGACTTGTCACATTATCTGCACCGGTAGGACGGTAATGTTCTTCACCGACCTGCTTGAATTATGACCCCTTTTTAAAATCTGCTCATCATTCAGTCGAATAGCACCAAACTTTGTAAATATAACTCCTACATTCAATTCCAACTTCGCTGGAAACACCAATCAAGACCAATCTCACTCTTTCGCGTTTAAGCTTCTACTCCTAATTTATTTCAAATTCTCCGCGTTGATAAACTCATTAAAACCTTTTTTCAATCTTAACCTCACCGTTCAGTTACATATGTTTATGCTAACCCATTTTCACACTTCATAGGTTTTGTATAGGTTCAAGTTACCCTTTCACAGTTCGTTTAATTCTTAGGTTGTTGGGTAGGTTCAGGTTACCCTTTCACAGTTCGTTTATTTCTTAGGTTGTTGGGTGGATTCAAGTTACCCTTTCACAGTTCATTTATTTCTTAGGTTGTTGGGTAGGTTCTTGTTACCACTTCTCAGTTAATTCATTTCTTAGGTTGTTGTGAAAGTTCAAGTTACCACTTCACAGTTCATTCATCTCTAAGGTTGTTGTGTGTGTTCAAGTTACCAAGTTAGCACTTCACAGTTCAGTTCAAATTCTCCCCTCTGAACTGTAAAGCCACATCGGCGTATATCTTCCCTCGGGTTTTAAAAACGCTCGACAGCCAGCTAGCAGTTTCGAAAAAAATTTTTTTTTATTTTCTTGAAGACGGCTTTTGATACCAGTATTTTCTCATTATATTGATTTTTTATTGTAGAAGATATTAACGTTAAACCCTTCCTAAGTTTAGATCAAATATTGATCTGTAAGCTATTAGATTAACTTACTTTTCGCGATAAAATTGTTACTTTTCGACAATGCTCACGTCAATCTTTACTCAATAATCTCTGAGCTCTATGAAATATAGCCGTATTAAGATAATTATACAATAATAATGACAGACAATAAAGCGTACACGTATACTTTGCACGAAAGTAAACTGAAAAATATAGAGTAGGTGTTTGAAAACGTTCGTAAAATCTTAAAAATTAAGATCCAGTAAAGTGTAGAGACATATGAAACCGAAATTTAACACTTGAGAAAACTTGTAAACAACCGGAAATGTCATGCTAATTTGTAGCAGGCCGTGCAGGGTGCTGAGGTTCGTCGTTGAATTTGGTGCTGCAAGTTCAGCTGCACAAATATATTCAACAGTGTTTACAAGTAGAAGAAGAGCACTTTCTCACTGTACTGGAATTATAAATTGTTGGCCAACAAACGAGCGTGCAAGCTGAAAAATAAATTTGTAAAAAAATGGGAAGGCATCAGTGGGAGGTGAAATTTCATTAAGAATACAGTGAGAAGTTGTGAAAATTAGTCCACAAGCATATTGCTTACAGGGTGCTGTTGCCTGTACGCAAGCACAAAACTGCTTTTAGAACGTACCTGACATTTTAGTAAATTTAGCGAGCTTATCTCATCTCAAAAGTTAGTACAGAATAACCGTAGCCCACAACATGAGCATTCCTCAGCGTTGAAAAACGGTCATTACACAACAGTCCCTCATAGGTACTGGAGAGTCAGTTGCGCTACAGATGGACATGTACACAACAGTCCCACATACGTACTGGAGAGTCAGTTGCGCAACTGATGGACATGTACACAACAGTCCCACATACGTATTGGAGAGTCAGTTGCGCAATTGATGGACATGTACACAACAGTCCCTCATACGTACTGGAGAGTCAGTTGCGCTACAGATGGACATGCACACAACAGTCCCACATTCGTACTGGAGAGTCAGTTGCGCTACTGATGGACATGTACACAACAGTCCCACATTCGTACTGGAGAGTCGGTTGCGCTACTGATGGGCATACGAACGTTCGAGGAAAACTTTTTTCATTTGTTTGTTTTCTTCATTCCCCGTAGCGAATTAATTAATGAACACTGACATATATATTCACGTTATTCACAGCTGCCTTCTTGGGTGAAAGAATCCGTCGTTCACTCGAATAGTGGTGGCTCAAGAGAGCACGAAGCCCTGGAATATATCGAGTAGTGAACTTTGGTATTCATAACACGTAAGTGTCCAGATTTGAACATTGTCAGTTGGAATTCTTCACAAAAATTAGTAACAAGGTTTTAAGCTCAACACGGTAATTGAATAAACTGTTTAAACAAAAACATCCCTAGACTTAAGAAGTGTTTTGAAAGTTTTACTCTTGGCGGGTAGACACTTTATGTAAATGCCGTTTACGAATAAGATACCAACCTTGTCAATGAGACAAATGGTGTCAGTTCACTGTTAGTCCTGCATTGCAATTATTCAGAAATGAGCAAGTAGTCTCTGGTGGATCCATATGACTTTTCAATTGAACGTTCCGGTTCTTTAAGACGTCAACATCTGCAGGATAAAAACGGAAAAGGCTTCAAGGTAACGAATCAATTTTTGCCGCTCTTTTCATTATGGGAATTAATTAATTTACTGACGAACCAGAAACCTAGCAAAGATGGCCTTTCCGTGCTTCAAGAACAGTTCTAAGTTCGTGAGCGTCATGGGGCATGAAATACGGAAACTCACACTAGATTCCGTGCTCCAGGTACTGAAAGTTCTCTGAAGAGACGGGGACGATGGACATCTTCACATGCTGGTCGATGATGTGAAGCGAATCAGAATTTGTTTTCCAATCGCTAGTTCTGCCCAGGTTGTGCGCCATTCTATTGTACAGAATTATAAATTCAAAGCGCTAGTCCAGTTCTGAAGATTATAATTTGGAGTCTACGTGTCCTTAAGACACATTTTACTCGTTATCATTAGAAAATTTTTAAAAACTACGACGTATATGAAGAAATATTTCTATAAAGGATCATAATTCAAGTTCATTTCATTTTCCTTGCTTGATGTACAAATAATATTATTCTTCGCTAAAACATACATAAATATTCGCAGTAAAAGGCCATCACCAAACTAGTTTTTAGCAAACCGATTTCTTTACAATTTTAGTGAATGAACATAGAATACGGCTGTATTTCTAGACAAAGATAATACAAGTTTTAAGATAATTCTACAATAATAGATGTTCATTCATCTGAGTAGGCACACTCTCTGTACATATGAAATCGAGTGAGTGCTATATATCAATTCAAAGAACTAGAATTTCTACCAACTTGAATCATAAATTATATTTCATTAGGTTTCGAGCTAAGCGTCATCCGTTCCACACAGCATGGCAGGTCTGAACTCCAGATCTTATTACGCTGCTCTTACAGCCTTCCGCTAGGAATTCCCAGAGCGATGACCAAATCAGTATCGCAGTTGATGTATTTTTAGCGAATTTGCGAACAAGCATACGGTTTTCAGCTTCGTTGGGCAACGTTAGAGCTAACTATAACGCATAACTATACAGGGTACCCTTCTTCCTTGGAAAACATAATTTCTATAGGTGGAGGATATTCCTAGATTTGTCATCGTCACAGGCCTGTTTGCATCTTTTGTTTACTGCCTCGAAATGATGACAAGAATATGTGAGTTCAGTCTCCGAGAAACATCTGTGAGCATCAATAACGCTTTTCTGGAAGCAATTAAGAACTCTAACGGAAATACCGACACTCTTCTCTCTCAGTGAGATGAAACAGAATGTTACGTGCAAACGAGGTGGAACAAGTATACTCGCACCTGTAAGGAAAAAATAATGCGACAGTCAGGTAGTATTCTAAACGTTTCTTATGTTCACTCATGCCTTGGAAAATTCTCTATTATACAATTTACCCATTATAAACTTTTATTAACTGTCTATAGAGTTGATGTTACTTAACTTACGTATAATAACTATAAATGATACGTTTGAACAAAATACTACCAATGTAGAAGTATAAAGAACTAATATCAACGCTATCGGCACATCTAAAAGAAGTATTTAATAGAGTATACTCGCCAAGGCTGCAGCAACTATTTAAGAATACACATTAAAACTAACACATTCGTCATAACACATCGGCTGTAGTTCCAGGCCAATACCAAGGTACCTTAGCTAACCCAGGGCTCGAAGAGGCATGCTGTGTCGTCCACTTGCTGCACACATTCCGAATTTGAGATTGTATTCTTCCTTGAATTTGCCAGGTCATTCTACTCCAAAGTTTGGAAAAAACTGTAAGCCGCCAGTAGTGATGTGAAAACCGTTATCCACAGGAAACTGAATTTTAGGCGCTCAGTCAGGACCAAACAGCCTGCATTCATCGATTCCGCCTCAACTTCAATTCAAGAAGACCCAGGTAGATCTATGACAGCACTCGTCAGGAAGTTGATGTTGAAGGTTGACGAGGCTTCCATCCGAAGTGTGGTTCAAGATCACAAATGCAAATCATGAATGATGAGGAAAAATAAATTCCAGTCTAGAAGGAGCAAAGAGAACAGAGTACCCCGAGTAGGAGCCTCTTGAACAAGCTGAAGCACTCGGAGCAGCCGTGAATGATCTGTTTTTTCTAGGATGAGAAAAACTTCGCTGCAAACAAAGAGGTGTGCCTCAAAAAGTATCGCTGAGTATAAAACTTTAGGAGCTTCCCACCTTCATGTACGCTAAAATGTTCCCCGCTGTCGTAAGGTCACTGGGTGTCGTAAGCTGTGAGGGCGTCGTAATGCCGCCTGATTCCAACGTCGTGGTGCCCGAGTCATTGCCGTTGCTTACACAGAGTGTCGAACCCGGTAATAAAGCCCTGGTTTACTACTGCAGTATGTGGCGGACCTCATGCTTTCAAACAGGAATTTGCTCCAGCCCATTCAATCCAAAAACATTTGGCGAACAATTTTCAAGACCACGACACTTTAACCAAGTTGTCTTCAAGCTCCTTTGACGTCGACCCTGCGGATTATTGCGTCAAAGGAGTGGTTGGGAAGGCCTTCAACAAGCATCCACACAATCCCACTGAGGCTATTGGAGAACCCTTCGTCGATGTCACGGCTAAAATTCAAAAACCCACCTCGTTACTGCCAGCAGATGGTTTTGGAGAGCGCAGAAATATCTATCGAAGTAGAGGGTGGTTTCATTAACTGATGCCGTTTATCTGATTTTTATGTAACATTCAATGGTCATCAAATTTTGTATCTCCTATCTCTGCTCCTTTTTCTGTTGGTTTTATTCTGTTTGTAAATGCGTGCCGCACCCTATATTTAAAATCATCGTTTGTACATTTTATTTCAGCATATTTGACTTTAACTCTTCGAGTCCTCGATATGTAAACAACCAGGGAATATTTCCGTAGTTCCTCCTTTCACTAGCAGTCACCAGTTTTTACACTGAATAAAATATTCCTCCTCAGTATTGAGAGGATTAGATGTAAGAGCCTTCACAGAAGTTGATTTACATTTTACTGACGGCTTGAAATTCTTATTTGACGACAGGAAATGTTTCGAGAGATAACATTGCCATCCAGTTCATTTTGTCTGCGAAGGTGATAACATTAATGTTGAAGCTTAGGCATTACTGTTTCCCAAGCAAAGGTATAACAACCAAATTGTCAAGCTGGCTTCCAATTCACTTTTTGTTTTACTATTGGAGCCTTATGATCCAACTTATTCTCACCTAACTGACTTGACCTAGTTCTATTTGCCTGGATTCAACTTCACAACAATTTCATAAATAAATCGTCTCATGCCGGGTTAGCTTTCACCTCATTATTTTTGTCAATGCGTTCAGTCGTCCGCTACGAGTCTCAAACGCGCCTCGTACGAGCTCCAGGCTAGAATTACGATGACCTGACACTTTATTAACAAAGCGGGTGTTCTAAAGTCACGAATGACGAGTACACTATTTGACTAATAAAATTATTGCAATAATAACAGTTATATTGTTATTTTACAAATACAATACGAAACGTAATTTCATTCATTCATCGACTCAATTCACTAATACTAAGGAAAAACTACAGTGTATGCACTCCTGTCAAAAGTGAGAAAAATATTTTAATTTCCTTGCCACACTGCAGATATTCCAGCCTATTTGTACGAGTAGATGTGCCGCACAGACTTAGTGGTAGTAGTTCAAGAAATCCAGTTCTCACACACGGGCAAAAATTCATGGAGTGAAGTAGGATACGTAAGGTGCTACTGTGAGGGAATTGAATTTTTCTCTTTAAACGAATATCCTTACTACCCACTGGTTACATGTTTGGATTAAATGGAGAATGCCTGCACATACTCTTACGTAATTTAAACGATACCGAAGATTCCCAAAGAGGGTATATGGGTAAGCGAGGCAAGGTACAGCGTCACATTTGTACTTTGGTGGAAGTTTTAGTGATTGATTTCTGAAATTTTCATATCCACGGTACAATACTGAGACAAATATATCTAATTTTTCGAACAATTTTCTTTACTAAGTTTTAAACCTCACCGTGGAGATGTACCTTGTGTTTACCCTCTGCACTGATTCATGTTCTTGGATATAACAATGTCAACCTGCATTCAGAAAAACATTCATCCGCTTTTTAAGAAGACACCTCGTCAAGTTCCATTAAGTAACGCTACTTTGACAGTGATCAACAGAATCATTTCATTGTACAAATTTTGCGCTCAAAAATAAGAGAGGCCTCACGAGCCCTACAAGTAAGTAAATCGACATGACTTGCGAAATTTTGTGAACAGACTCTACTATTGTCAGACGACGGTACTTGGGTCCAGCAAATTGAGGCCACACGTCGCGCTGGTTGAGTACGGTTTCTGCACAAACGATCTATGATATGATAAAACGATGAAGTGGGGAGTATCATTGGACTAAAGAAATAAGATCTCTATGCTCGTCACCAAGGTTAGGAACCATTTCACTGATTTGTGAACATTTGTAAACATTTGTAAACATTTATTTACC
>VOMN01095998.1:0-18116 GCA_014899125.1 Orchestia grillus
CAGTGAGACAGGGTCCCCCGTCACCCAGTGAGACAGGGTCACCCGTCCATCCTAACAAACGTACATGTGCGTCAGTTCTGACAGTGCCATCAGGGCACCAGCTCGCCGGCCGCCCTGAACTTCACAAGCGCCATAACCGAGAACCTTGAACAATCATGTTCAAATGCATTGAATATTCTGAGTTTTTTTCCTATTAACATAACTGCACTCGCCAATGAGAATTTAAACGTACTCTATAAAACGGGATGTTAGTTTAATTTAATCGTGCGCCAATTGTGCCCGCACCTGTTGCACTCATCTCAGCATGACGTCATCACTCCGGACATAACTTGGCAAAGAGCGCAGGTGCTCAAATGGGCCGTCAATGGGAAGGTCATGGCGGTGCCGTTAACTCTTGGGTGCGGGATTTGCTTTGAATGTTTGACTGTGGCTACTCCTGAATTATAGTCTCACAAAGACAGTTCGCATTTTATCGATTTTATCATGCATCACAAGCGCTTTGGATGAGCCTTTGTCATTTTTCATACAGGTACGCACTAGGAAGTCCTTGACTGGCTCGCAAGTGATATATGCATACGCAATATAAGGTTTATAAAGCTAGAGATAGATTAAACTCAGGAAATGGCATGGTTGTGTGCACTATAAACAAGCCTTCGGGACAAAACAGTCTCTCGCGCACCTGAGAATAGCAAGATCAATCAACATCTTTTGCACCATTTTTCCATATTGTGTTGACCGCCACAGGAACTAGAATTGTAACATCAACTGGCAATGATAATTATTGCGTCCATAAATCATAAATTAGGCTTAAGCTCGGGACCTACATTTTTTGTCGTGTCGTTCTATTGGCAAAACTTATCATTAATGACGAGTTTCTCCCGCAACTCGGACTACGCCATTAGCGGGAGGCGAGCTTCTTTGTGTTCAACTTTAACTGTACTCAACTCTTACCTTCATGCCCTGACGCTCTTCTTGTCCAATTTAACTTGACGTCCAGCGTGAAGTTCCCTAGCAGCGCATTAGTATCTCGAAGGCACGTCGATTAACACTTACCGTCGAACAGCTGCGCATAATGTAGCAGCGGCTCACACTTTAACAACATAATTGAAATAAAAAATGCTCATTCTTAAAATTAGGACGACGATTCTTTGTAATTTCTCGCAGTTTTTAATATCCTTATATTAGAAGGATAAATGAGACAAATAACAATTCGAAAATGAACAGAAAAACAGCAAATGGCGAGAACAAATTGAATGTCATCTCCGACTAACGGGAAGCCTTGTTTTTAATATCATCGTACCGCGCGAGGCTTGCAGGGAAATCTTAAAATTGCGATGAAGAGAATCAGTGCTTACTTGAAATTGGCCCTCTAATATTAAATATTGTCAGTTTTACAAATAAATAATATGGTTTAGCTCTAGCGTAACGTTGCCAAGTTGTTTCATTAGATTTTATTCAGCCTTCGAACCACGACTTTTCTTAGATAAATCCCTTTTTCTTCTCCAACGATACATTCGATTTTCTCAGTTTGAACACGTGCCCAATATTTAATTCATAAAAATTTCTCATTACGATGTGCTGTCAATGCTTCCCCACTAGTAGAAAGAAACTGAACCAGTTGATTGGCTCTACCTCCCAGTTCTATCAATATGATTTTCACCAAAAATCTTTATTTTTACCTCCCTCGCTCTCATCACGTATACGCTCATGAAAGAACTACAGCAACATGAAAGAATCCGACAATATACTTGTATAAGATCTACTACAGATAGCGACAGCCAAGGATACCAAGTTTGCTAGTGGCAGGGATCTGAGGGAGGCCAACTTTCAACATGAAAAACCTGCAGCTTTCAATACTTGCAGCGGCAGTGCCAGGAGGACCATAACGCGCCTCAGGAAAACGGCTTTGTCTCAGCGGGTTTCGACCGATGGTACTTTTGCTCTCGAGACTGCAACTTTGGCCTCTTGCAGACGAGTGCACAAGTGCCTTCTTGATTACAGACTCTTCTCTCGAGGTATGCTCTTCGGTCACTAGGTAACAGAACGTTGACGCACTACTGGTGATAATAATATTTTTGCTGAAAAGAAGTTGTTTCGTAATTTTAGTGTAAACACAAACTGCATTCATTTTGGTACCCGTAAAATACAAAAATATTCTTCCAAAAAATCTGACAATAGCGGAAGTGAATTGATGACATAGCAATTATCACTGCGCATACTCATTTCAACCTGAATATGTCATTCCCATTTCAATCTCCTGGTTCAATAATTCACCAAATTGGCGTTCACTGCATCACACAGTACCCTTATATTTATGGATAGTATCAAGCGGAATCCATGGGTTCCGCGAAGAACTTTCATACACGGAAAAATAATTGTTCCATTCTCTTCACTCTTTGTGTTTGGAACTATCTCACGATGACGTCAGTCGTCCTCTGCGAGTGATTTTTAAATTAGAAGTTGTGCTACGGTTCACCTGCCCACAGAGTGAACTGCTCTGCTTCTCTGTTAAATTGTTTGTTTCCCACATGGATGAGGTGCATATTTTCATAACGAAGGAAATACTCGTGTACCTCGTGACAGGCCACGGCATTCTCCGTCCTCTCATGAGGGCTACTCGTTACAGCTCGGATTTTAACAGGCTCATTATCCCGAGAAAAATTTTACAAGATTGATTTAAATCATCATAGCTTGAATATAAAAAACACGGAAAAATTAGGCCTTCCTTTCACACTCGAACATGTTTTGCACCTACTTGTAAAGACGTAAAACTTAGACGCTATATTGGGCAAAAAATGTGTACCTTTGCATCAGTGGAAGTAGGAGAATTATTTTTCGATGAGAATTTCATCAATCTGGAATATGATTGAGACTCAGTAGCTTGAAACTGCACTATAATGGTAAACATAGCATAAACAGCTCGCAGTCCTAAGAAAGCTACGAATATTACCCTTTTACATAAACTAAGATGTGCTATTTTTTCAATAATCGAATTTGTCAATCCAACGGTAAGTGCATTTCAGTAAAAACAATTAAAGTAAAATATGATAGTAAATTAACGATGAATTTGAGCACACTAACAGTCTAAACTTTAGTAACTCGACATAAAAACCTAAATTAGAGACACGGAAAACGACGAATCTTTAATTTTTCAGATCGATGAAACATTTTAGACACATTTGCTCAGAGGTCCTCATGAAAAGCTACAAAGAAGTGCCCACACATCGCGCCTTTGTTGCCTTAGCCGTGCAGGCGCAGGAGTCGAGCGTGGGCCGGACGGGCCATGAGGTGGCCCGGCCACGTACAGGAGGCCGGATTACGGTCTGATGCATTTGTTGATGTGATGGAAACTAAGGAAAGTAAACGAAGAATTTGTGTATTCGCAATCTGGAACAAAATCAAATTAAATGACTCTATTTGTACATTAGGAAAATGAAACTAATTATGCTCGTCGTGCATTTTATATTTGTGAAAGCACGAGGAGTCCCCGTGATGAAGTTTTTTAGGAAATAAATACTTTGGGAAAAGTTATCACAATGAGGTGCGATTTCGTTAATAATAACCCCGGGAAAGCTTATGTGTTGATAAAATATGAAGAAACCTTAAAGTACAACAGGTCACTGAGAAAAAGTTCCTAAAGCTCGAAGCAAGCATTGCTCAGTGCACTGCAAGAGAAAATAAACACATTCTGGCACGTTGGTTGTCAGGGAATTTTGCCAGGAATTGCAGAGCGATGTGGGCCGGACGCTGGCGTCCAGTTACTCTAGCCTCGAGCTCGCCTCCAGGAACACTCGCTTCACTCAAAACAAATCTTCAAAGCACTGTAAAAACGGGATGATTTCAGATAAAAAACAAGCGTGCTTGGATTTGAAAGGACATGATTAAATAATTTGTAGTTGACTTACCCGTCACGCAAAGAAGAGACATAGTCTCCCGCTTGGGTAGCTCTACACGGAGTTAGTTTAGAAATGACGAGCTTAAATCTAAATAGCCCATCATTAGAAAGAAGTACCACTCCACACAGCACTGCTAGCCCTCATCCCCTCTCACTTGAAAAATAAAAATAACAACTAAGCAGAGGAGGGAAATGATGGGAGCTGAGAAGACACCAGCACGACTGTTACCACCCGTCACGCAAGGCTACATGGCACTGGCACTTCCAGTCGATCGCGACCGCTCCAGCCAGCGTTGTAGCTCGAGGTCGAGTTCACGAAACTCCCCCAGCACCCTTTTGAATTTCTGCTCCCCAGCAATGAAAGCCTCAAATTATTTCTTGGGTGGAATGAGAAATTTATCGTGCTTAGTAAATAAATTACGAAGCTTGCCTTCAACAGCCACCTATGATGAACATTTTGAAGCAAAAGTAATTTTGTGATTTAAATGATAATCTCCATGGAGATCTCATCGAGTGCGTTAAGCAGATTTGATGTTCTTAATTGCAATACGAGATTCAAAATTTACAGAGTAAATAAGTTGCGACCTTGAGCAGCGCCGATGCTCATTGGTCAGCGAATCTGATCCGAGTTGCGAGTTGTGACGTCATCGCTTCAACGTTCCAAGGATGCAGGCCAAGCACGCCCACTTTTGCTGCAGCTCAAGGCGACCTAAATAACATTATTGAGCATTCAAAAGACAAGATGCTCGAGTTTTAGGATAAAAAGACCCAGTGGTCTCGAGACAATAACTGCTTTGCTTCGAACGAATTACAATGGGAATCGATATGAAGCTGCAGCTGGCGCCCTCTTGTGGACGCTCTCTTTAAGCCCAACATCGCGGTACGTCGGTGACGTACCTCTTACTACCTTCTATTTATAGATCTTCGTTTTGAAACGCTCGGATTTGCGTTAGCAGGGAGCATTTCAGTCGTGTGCGTCTCACGCATGTGTGCGGGCGACATGAATTTTTTAATAAGAAATTATAGTCATTAAACGGTAGTAACGTGTGTCATCACCGAAAGTGCTTTCTACTCGAGAAAAGCAGACCAAGGCACAGTGCCTTGATCTGCTTTTGTTCAAAAACTGCCAATTCCACTCCGGCAGTCGAAAGTGCCAAAACTCTTGGGATATTACTCTTTACATTTCAATTACTCTTCATCCAGCATTAAATAAATAAACTCTACGGTACGCAGTACTCGAATTTATTGTAAATACTATTTTATTTTGCATACAGAAGCAATTATTTGTAAAAATTTCAATCCAAACTCTACGACAGCTTAAAAGCTGCGGTGACTTCACTCGCGAACTTTTAGGACTTGGAAGTTTTCATTCAAAGGATAGTGTCAGCGCACAGCCCTCGCACGATAGTGCAGTTTATTATTCACATCTAAATCACCCCAAAAGTTTGTTATAGTACTAAACTTTGTAACTTATGTTCTTCCAGCTCTATAAGTTAATTTTCTCCCCATGCGTACGACACACAGGTAACTTGGCCTTGGAACATAATTTAGTATCCATCGAGCGACAAACCAATTTCATTATTTTAATTTAACTCCCGATGATTCACAAGTATTTACGAAAAATGCATAACAAGAACTGTTCGAGAATGTGCAAAATAAAACAAAAAATATTTGCTTGCATACATTATGTAAATCTTCCCCACTGGGATACGTTCAGAGAATATCTTATATTGAGCAGAGATCAGGCACCTGGTTCCCGACCGACACAGTGTTGCGAATCCGTTGCGACTCAGTTGTGTCGCAACCACTCGACAATATTCGTTGGAAAAGTGAAAGTTAAAACTGACATACGTAAATGAGGGGATGACAAGCATACAAGTTAATAAAGAGGAAGTAAATGACATAAATTCTGAACCGGCCCAAATGAATGAAGAGGTAACGCCAGGCACAAATTAATGAGGATATTATGAGTTGGAGAACCCACAGCGAATGTGTAGTGTTAGGATCCTCGTAACTCAGAGCTTCGGAAACGCTTACCTGGTTAGGTTTGGAATCAATTTCTGTGTCAAGTAAAAGAGTGGAGGAAAATTCAAAGTGACTACCTTCTAGGCTCGGTCAAATGTGGTGAGCTTTTTACGAGGTTAGTCTCTTTTAATTTATTTCTTCTATATAACCTGCACATGCATCAGAAGTAAGTTTAGCCCTACTATAGCGCTGAAAAGGCACTTCAAATTTTAAATCTTCTGTTGAGTTGTACTAAACAGGCAGCTACTGAGGAGTACTGCCGCAATTTTATTTTAGAAGCAGTATGAACCAGTTATTAGACTTTTGAAGCATTATGTTACTCAACAGCAAAGATTTCATTGACAGGAATTGGAGACACTCAAACCCTGATATTGGAAGAGTCGGGAGATTACCTTAGTTATAAGGCTGTCTAATACAAAATTATAAACGTCAATTTATCACGAAAGGAATCCAACTTCTTGCGAAACTTTTCAGGTCTTCCATCTCCAAGAAATTCTTCAAGCATTTTCTGAAAGCATCCGTCTAAGAAAAAATGATTGCGACGTCCAAACTTGGACAGACAGAAAATATCGTAGAAAATGTACCGATATTAGAGCATCGCTTTTCTTATTTTCCGATAAATTTTACAGCTTCTCAGGGGTTTCATTACGGCCGATGCACAGGTAATCTCTTTACTCCTATTTCCTAATTACCCGGTGTAAAAAGAAAACTCACTGACACCTCAATGGTGCGTAATTTTTTCACCAGGACTATTAAAAATGCTCATTGACCGCTCTTTTGGCTCCCAAACTTCGAAAGATGACTTCGCATGTCACGATGCGAAGGCGCTCAGCACAGAGCAGTGCGATCCCACTTGGACGAGCAGGATGCCTGCTGGTGCCATGCCCATACCCAACATCACTGCATGATAGCTTACCAGTCCGAGCCAGTGAAAGGCTATAGCTACAGCCAAAACAGTTCGTACATTTTACAAACTAAATAAAAAAGTCATGCACGGAATCACACGAGGAATCGCGATAAACTTTTGCATGCCCAAAAACAAGTCTCGCATCGTTTGAGATAATTCGGAAAAATAAATCGACAGTGCGATCGCAGCCAAAAAGACCACCCACAGAACACGGATACGTACAGTATACCGAGGGGAATTCGAGTTTGTAATTTATTCGTATTTGTAAATCGTAAACATAAATGTACATATTTTAAGTTTACTTCATTACTGTGAGAGTTTATCCCGATCGGGCAAATTTTTAGAACGCAACTTCAAATTTTGTGAGTCAATCCAACGATTCAATATCAGTGAAGCGTATTCTTCTATAAAGAGGCAAAAAAGTAAAAAATGTGGGTAGAGAGCTGTCGTTTGATTCCACAGCTTTAAAAACGACAAATCTGTGAAAAAAATGTATGTCTCATCACTACATTCAAATTAATGAAAGTTATTCTGGAGAGTATTTCAATAACATGAGAAAAAAATTCAGCGCATACAAGTCAGGAATAACTCTTTAGGTAATTTCATAACTCAACATGTCGAAATGCCGTGCTCGATCTGTTTGATCAACTCATCAAAAACGCACCATTTTGATTCTAGCACGTGGAATGGAAAAACCAAGGTAAAAAATTAATTCCCTCCAGAGCAGGATGACGTAAAAGCCGCGCATTCTCTGTCTAATTGTTGAGCCTGCAAGACCGCATTGAAGTGGCTTTCTTATTCAGACTGTGGTAGCATCATTTCGGGGGCGTCTCTATTGTAGGTTTCTTAAAGGCTGGTGCAGTAACAAAGTGCTAATTGCTCCGATGGTAAGCATTGCAAATTGAGCACTAAGATATCTCTGCTGAATATTAGTTGTCTGATTTTTTTGTTATACGTTCATTCCTTTGACAGTAACATATATTTTATCAATTCGACGTCCTTATTGGTAGAATATTTAGAGAATTTTCATAAAGTAATGATAGTCTTATGAATATCTAGAACTGTAATAACATTTTGATCACTTCATACGAGAAACAAAGTACATATTTTCGTTTATTACCAGCAGTTGACATCTGGACAGTCCCGGTACTTCTTGAAAATCCACAACGGGTGGTCCCAAGTTTTCGAAATTCTAACGGCGCTTCCCACATCTTCGAAAATTAACTGTCGACGGCGCATGGATCTTCCACGGTCGAATGCTGCCACAATTCAACCAAAACGAGGGACGTCAAAATGAAAAACTCAATATATCAACAGTAGTTTATTAAGTTTACCAGAGCAACGGACGTTACGACTTAGTCACATTGATGAGCTCACGCAATGAAAATGTGTACAGCAAACACGATGAACATGTACAATGATACACCCTCTCAGACTTTAATAATTATTTCTAACACAAAACCTACTCGATTTTTTCTCTGATACTCATGATAGTTCTAAAAACAAAAAATAAATTGCAGAAAGAAAAATCATACTTCTACTCCTTGACGCTCATAGGAGTACTATTTCACTGAATAAGTGTACATAAAACTTTGAGCATCTGATAACTAAAAGAAAGGTACGGTTGCTAGGAATTGTTTTCACTGAAAAGAAAAGAGTCTCTGACCAATATAGGGAAACTACTCCCACAGTTTTAGAAAACTAAGCGTCAACAGGTAAGAAATACTACCTGAAAATGAGTGACAAAATAGTGCGTGAGTAACCCATTAGCCTGATAATCGAAGTTAGAATTATCCGTGTCTTAGAAAGGCTTGATATAAGGCAGGCAATTTCACCTACGGGCGGGCTAGCGTAACAACCAAATAATATAATCTCACCTCCTTTATGACACGGAAATAATATTTTCAAAATTTGAAACAAAATAACCAATTGTTTTCTGACCAGTGACAAAAACAATAAAGAATCACCAGCCTGAGATAACTCATTCCTTCACAATTCCGTCGCAATGCTGCGGATATGAAAGACATTTTTACAAATTATTTGGATACTATTTCAACAAGATAAAGATTACATCGAAGACCGGAATCCCATGACGAATGACTTTCAAACACCATTAGCTGTGCGGGGCACCTACAGTGACATCAGCAGATCATCGCACTAACAATTTTTAAGTAGCAATGCAGCGCGATGAAACAGCTGTATCTAGACATGGTCGTAAATTTATGGATAATGCCAAAAACCGATCTCAGAAAAAGTACAATAATCGTTTAGACATCAAATGAGGCTAGGAAAAGATACAACTTTTAAGCTATTAAATAAGCGCATTATACTGCAACATAGCTAATAAGAGTACAGAACAAATAAATACGTAACTCGAATTAATCGCAAGGGTATTTCACCACCGGAACTCACTTCTAATTGAGAAACACAGCAGGTGAAAAAAAAAACATTAGAAAGAAATTCTACTTACCTCTTCTGAGTCTCAAGCAAGCTGAACTTCAAACAACTCCGACAATGACAAACTCTTAATCAAAAACTACGCAAATTTATGATTTTAAAGGCGCAACAAGACTTCCCCATGAGCATAGAAGCACAAAAGGCATGGATTGGCAATTTTAACCCTCAACTAAGGTGCTTTTAGGCGACAAACCAGCTGTACTCCTTAATTCATAAAGCAACGTTCAATTTGTGGACTAAAATAGATAACCAGACACCTAACGTGTATTACAAAAACATTACTTTGCAAAATGTGTCGATCTTTAGCAAAAATAAATTAGGCGTTATAGGGTAAATATCGTGAAGACACCTAGCACTCACTTGCAGCCCCGGGGGCACGGGTGGAAGCGTCGTGGGAGGCTGTTTGGTGGTCTAATTTTTATAAGAAAGAGTAAAAATTTTTGTAAAGACAAAATCAGATCTTCAAATAAACGTTAAACAATAGAAGATAAATGTAAACAAACAGGTAATAAATACGATAAGAATATATTATCACAGGAATATATTAGAAGCAGGCGCACAACACTCTCGACACTCATTCTCATTCATTCTGAAAGCTCACATAAATAATACAGCTCAACATAACACGTCTATGGTCGGTAACAATGCACAAAGTTTTGGAATGAAAATTTGAAGGTAATTCCGACAACTGGACACACTGTGCATGCTCACATTCACGATAAAACTTGTGTGCAAGTGACATGAAAATTTCGCCAGATTGGAAGTGTGTATTAACGTTTCCAAAATCTACATCAAGAAAATTAGATGCTACAGTCTGTCGTAATGAGTTCATTCTCTTTCATGATATCATTATAGTTTTTGAAAGAGTTCTTTTGAAAAAATAATAATAATAATTTTCTCGGAAAACATTCAGAGCATTTACCAATCTAAATTGTCCGTGCATGTGCCACACCCACAAGTCTGAATATTGAGAAACAAGCAAACTCTTCTCATCCCAGTTTAAGAAATTCGAGCGCCCAAACGTAATAATTTCATGTAAAGCGCGTAATAATGTAATGTAAAACCACTTAAGAAGTTCAAGTCTTCAGCTCAGGAGAAGTATCTCAGTAGACACCTCAGTTGTGGTGGGTGTGGGAGGCGCAGGTGCGGGTCACAGGACACCTCAGTTGTGGTGGGTGTGGGTGTTGGAGGCGCAGGTGCCTGTCAGGGGACACACTAGGAGGTCAGGGACACACCTAGTGTGTGCCACAACTCCGCTGCTGTACACAGTCACCCCGCAGACAGGAGAAGACAGTCGTTGGCAGCACACCATGCAGATGCTGATCAAGAAATGAGAATTAATCAGTCTTCAGTATGTAGTTCCACCTCAGAACTTGACTTCACTTCGTACTACGAGTTCATGGATTTTGAAAACATGAAGCTGGTAACCCAGTTTTAACCTATGCAAGTTTTTACCACCCGCTGCATGTAACAGAACTATAGGACGTGCCGTGATGAGTTCGTTACAATGAAAACAAATTGGTAACGTACGTCACCGAACTACATAACTGCTCCTATACAACTACATATAGCTGAGCTTCGAAGATGGCTACGAAAATACACAAGAAGGAAGAAAATGAAGGTGATTTAAGAATCTGTCTCTTCCGAACCATGAGAGGGAGAAATTGTTAAAACATCAATTGGGTTTCATTGGTTTATAGCTCCAAGCTTTAGCACTATTGACCATAGTGGGTTATGAAGTAAATCTCTACTTAAAAGCATGAAAACTTCAGCAACAAACTAATGAAACCCAATTAATATTTCAACAATTTATCTCACGAGACGAACCCTGAGTGTATCTCATTCTAGAAAATTAGGTTAACTACCTGTCGGTGTCCAGCCGCACAGGCCCGGCGCTGGCGCAGAGCTGCGCCAGCAGGGCCGTCTGCTGCTGCAGCGAGCACTGCGCCGCCCCCCTCTGCAGCAGAGCTTTCCGTTTCTGCAATGGGCACCAAATCAATAGGACCAGCGTAACAAACATCTGGTACACGCATCCAAGGGAGTGTACTTTGCTGCCATGTCGTAAAAATTCATCGCCGTTTGCTGATTAAGAAAAGCTGTTGAAACACGAAATCTCAGGGATGGTTCCAGACTTAAATTTTGAACACCGCTACAAAATGGTAAAGGACACTTATGAAGAAACGAATCTGAGCTACAACCTATGTACACTACAACAATAAAGTTGTACGTTTATTTATACACGAGTGCATCTCTATTTTCTTCCCCTGCATTTCGAATATTATAAAATGTTGTTGAAGTAAATACGCAAAACATCTCCAGGACTGCCTATGTAACTCGCCATGTATACGAACGCGAGGAAAAGTACAGGATGCTTAGTTCTTTTCCAATGCGGGCAAGAATTTCAAACAGGTAAAATTGCTTAAGGGTGAACTTCGGAATTTATAACAGTTATCGTCTGAAACAAGGCAAATCGTTAATATGGCACCGTAACATCGAGTGCTTATTGTGCATCGATGTGGTTCACGAATAGGATCAGTAGCACGTCAGTCGGACAAGAGCGATAAGAGCCAGCTTGTGTGCAACACCACGAAACAATGCAATGCACTCGGTGCCACAGACCAGCGTTAGGAAATGCTGTTGATAAATGCATTTGTTTCGAGGACCAGTTTGAGAAAGTGAAAATTATAAGCATTTCACCAATACGAATTAACAGATAAAACTCCCGTCATTCCTAACGACATGAAAGTGTCTGGGCAATGCAAAAATGCATTTCGACACATTTCCTAGCGGGCTATTTTTCTAGGGGTCTAATGATCTACCGCTGGGTCATATTGCAGCAAACATGCTGACTTTATTCGTACCAGATATTAAGCATTGTACTAGAACCCTCGTATTGTGCACCAATATCAGCCTTGAGCAATACTGGAGTTGTAGAGCAGTGCACTAGCACTGGCACCAGTACAGGTACCAGATGTGTAGGACCTCGACACTGACATGGTGGTGGAGCTGGGCCAGGGCGCTCCTGAGGTAGGAGCGCGTGATGGCCAGGGTCCAGTGCGAGGGCAGCAGCGGCAGCACAGCGGGCAGCGGCAGGTCACTGGCGTGGTGCCGCAACAGCGATAGCGGAGCTGACACGTCTTTGTCTAGCGCTTTGTCTCCCCTGCCCAAAAGAATAAGCATGTTGTTAGGATGTACAAAATCTATGAATAGAGGGAGAATAGTAGAGGGAGTGTGCAAGATTGGCAGGCAAGAAATGCTCGTCTCCGTTGCACAAGCCATGGGACGTAAACAGCACAGGCGCATCAACTATGAAACAAAGGTATTCCCGGAATATAACAGCGGACAAAGTATGTAAGTCAAGATGAATATGAACAGCAGCTCTTGGTAGCAACTACCCAAGCAGAAAACAGCATAGGCAGTTCTTCACGCACAGCTTTCATCTCATTCGTAAGACCATTCAAACAAATGTTAATAAAGAAAAAATGTGCAGTTACTTAAAATGTCCTCTTAGTCATGTGCGCACGCCTTTCAAGTCGAGTGAAACTTATTATCTCGTCAAATTGCTCAGCTACGCTAAAATTTCCCCGTGTGAGTCAAAATTGGACAACTCGTTGAGGCAAAACGTTTTCACGAAATCAGCATGTACATCTCGCGCGGCGATGACCTAACCATCTTCTTCATCTGTAGGCGATATAAGCCTCCCATACAACGGCTGATACTCGGAAAATGTCACAGTATGTCATTACGCTCCTACTGAGGAATGAATACTTCCCAACCAAAACGTGATGGAAACAAAAACGAAATTGGTTCGGAAAAAGAATAAAAAAATACATACTTAGTATACGAACTGAGTATCATCCGTGAAAGTAAAAACAAAGTCTAACAGACTAATCGTAAGGCCGTCCTGCATATGATATTATAATATCACAAGCATAATATCATATGCATTCAGAATAGGACTCGTGTCCTATTCTGAATATTGATAATTATCAATATTCAGAATAGGACACGAGTATCATTGTCTAACGAAACTTCTGAGCTTATTTTAAAGTACAACTTTTCAACATGATTTGATAAATTTAGAGTTTATTATTCTATTTTTATCGATATTAATAAAATTTCCTTTGTTCACACAAATTCAGCAATTATTTGTTCAAAAATTGATGTTCTAAGCCCAAAATTCATAGCTAAAGGAAAGAGTACGTACGCCATAATTCACTTTATGACTGTAAGAATTTCAGCATGGGAGTACACTTAATTTAGCAGGAAGATAACCTATACAAGAACATAGAAATGATAGTCAGTGAAACCGTATGCAGAAGACGGTTTTGTTTCAAAAAGATGATTTCGGTGTAAAGGTAGAACCAAAAGGTGGATGCCAAAGGACCACGGTTCTGAGAAATTACAGGCTGCTCTTGCTGAAAATCCCATCACCACTGGAGAACTGAGCAGAGAATTTTGTACCAGTCATACAACTGTTTATTCTGAAATGAAAAGGCTTAGTAAGATCTCGAAGGCTGGATATAGGTACCGCATAATTTGTCAGAGAACAATCTCAAACAACGTTTGGACTGTTGCGTCTCATTGTATTCTCGTCAACTTGAACGCCTTATAGACATTCTAATGCATGAAAGTGAAATTAGACCTTATAAAAATAATGATCAGCGCAAAAGCGACCACGAAATCAGCGTGACCGCAGGTACAGACCCAGTCCGGGGCTGGAGGTAGGCTTTGAGCATGAGGAGGTAGAGTGGAGGTGGCGGGCCAGTGCCGTCCAGGAGCGCGTGCTGCTGCAGTTGACTGGCGCAGTACTCCTCGGCCGCCCGGTAGTCGTGCAGCTCGTTAACCAGCAGCCGCAGGGCTTTGTCGTGGTCGCCCAACTGATGCGGTACAAAACGCTCAAATGATCTGAATGAGCGCCAGTCGGGCACGAGAGTCATCAACTTGTACTTAAGAATCGAAACCCTACACTGAACTAAGGTCACCAACGATGGATGAATGGTATCATAAACAGGACATATCTACGCACATAACAACTGTACACCAGTTTCAGAAACGAATTGAAGAAAATAGAAGGGAGCAAGTTTTAAAGCATCCCTCATAAAGACGGAGAGTTCTGCATCTTATATTTTAGGAGAGAAAAGACACTGGAAGGAGGGAGGCTAGCCTGAAAACTCAGGAGAAAATTAATGGAAGCTGGTAACCCTGTACCAGAGTTTATGCTTCAGAGCTGTGACAAAAAATAGAGTAAAGGATAGCGCGACGATAAATGGGCGCGACTCAACCAGGACAACCTCCCCTTCACAGAAGCAAATTCTTACGATTTAAAACCAATTAATCGCATTCATACATTTAGTTAATAATCATATGGTACATAAAAACCAATCTGATATATTACACGCATTGACTCTTTCAAAATAAAGTTTCTTTCGTTTCGTTAATTCACACAAAAAGAGGTCTCACTCTTCCGAGCAGCATGGCTTTCTCTGTCTGCATCAGCTTGCAGTGACGGATGCGTGAGAGGACCGCCGCAGCGTCGTAGTGGCGGCATGTCTCGAGCACCTTGAGCAGAGCAGCCCTGGCCTCCTGCAGGGCATCCTCCGAGGTGCCGTTAGTGAGGGCAGGGGACGATGCTCGGTGGGAGGGAGTCTGGGCCAGGCGAACTGCGGCGTCTGCGTAGTGCAGCACAAGCTCTGTGTGGTAGTCCGCGTCCTGCACGGCAGTCCGAAAGCCAAACGTCATAAAACAACCACAAACGATCGTAGACTCGTACCAATTTTAGACCATCGAAGTTGATTTTTACCGGGATGCGACATGGAATGAGTATCAGAACAACGAACAATTCTTTCGAAGGCATAAAACAACTACAAATGATCGTAGACTCATACCATTTAGACCATCAAAGTTAATTTTTACCGGGATGTGACATGGAATGAGAATCAGAACCACGTACAATTCTTTCGAAGGCATAAAACAACCACAAACGATCGTAGACTCATACCATTGAGACCAATGAAGTTAATTTTTACCGGGATGCGACATAGAAAGAGAATCAGAACAACGTACAATTCTTTCGTAGGAACACGGAGCCCAGCACTCACCGTGAGCTGAAGGTCGTCGACCAGATGGTGCAGGTAAGTGATCCTCGCGGAGGAGAAGCTGGTCAGCACAGAGAGGACATGCTGGGGGTCAAACTGCGCCACCTGCTGCTGGTCTCCATGTCCCGTGAACAGAGTTACGGCAATGGCAGGGTCGACCTCCAGCAACACGGGACAGTAGCGCATCACCAAATCTTTGCTGGCGGTCCTGCGAACGTGAGGATGTCAGAGAAACTGGGGCAATCATGTCGCAGTAGTAGCGCATGTACAAGGGCTGTTATTTTCCCTTTACGAAACAAATAGTCGGTGGTGAGTAATAATTAGACGGTTTTTTTCGAGATTGCATGTACAAGAAAGTAACTCATGTGAGAGGAAAGTGCTCGAAACTGATTATTTTGATGGGTTCATGCGAATAGCAATTGGGAAATAAAAAGCGGTTCCCCTAAAGATCTCCGAAATCGTTAATTAATTTCATCGCAAAACTGGGTTTACAGAAATTCAGATGTGGCAATCTTTGACACTTGAATGTCTTCGTAGCGATATGTCACCAAAGAACGAAACAGGCGCATAGATTTTACGCTCAAGGTAGTGCTACCAGGTGACATTGCGGTCTGGTCGACGCACAAAGAAAGAAAATCTTTTACACTTCACGTAATACCTCGGCAGAAATTTTATCATAGCATTTATATGAATACACGCAAAGAACTGCAGCGACAACGATAACCGTAAAGGAGTTAACAACACAGGACTTTTTAATACAAAAAGAAACCAAAATACAAACACGTCGCCCTGGAGAGCGAAATCCGTACTAGCCACTAAACCTGGAAAACAAAAAAGAAGCCACGCAAAAACAGACTCTGCTGGGCCTAATCCCTCCACACGAAGAGCCCACGACCACCGCCGCCCACTCGGCACCATTGGTCTGTCACGAGCCCACGGAGGGCAGCACGAGGGATGCGAGGCACACAGTCAAGACACGCACCACACTCGCAGTGAGGTAATCTGCTGGCCATTCCTGACACACGTTCAGAACCGTGACGCATGGCGACTAGTGAATTATGGGGACTAGTGTGTTCGTGTGGGGGAATCCTTACACATGTTCTGAACCGCTACGCATGGCGACAAGTGAATTATGGGGACTAGTGTGTTCGTGTGGGGCAATCCTGCCACATGTTCTGAACCGTTACGCATGGCGACAAGTGAATTATGGGGACTAGTGTGTTCGTGTGGGGCAATCGTGCTGACTTGGGGACAGTCGAGTTCGCGAGCAGTGAGCTCAGTAGCACAAGTTATAGCGTGGTTTTGTACCAGTCAGGGAGTCCTGAGTTCGATCCCGCGGAGCGAAGGTCTTCCCTTGGAAAAGGAAGACTAAACACGACATGTCTAAAGAAGTGGCACATCAGCGTAACCTGGGACGTAGTACCCGCACAAATTCCAAGGCTTCCAAGGTGTTTGGACAATCGTGTTATGTGGCGATACTCACTTCAAGAGGAAGTCCCTGAAGTAGCGGGGACCGGGGTAGAGGGGGTCCTGCAGCTGTCCCCTCGTCAGCTGCACCAGCAGGTCACCTGCAGCTCCAGGGTCCCCGCACGCGCTGGCGACACATAATGGCAACCGAAATTCAGGAGAAATTTCAAGTCAAATTAAAAAACTAAGGCACGCTCAATGACGTAGACACTATCCGATACACTGATCGTGTGAATACACCGCAGCCTATGTAAGCAGTGATCGTAAACTTCAATTATTAACTTTATTCATTCTATAAATATTTAAAATTACATAAATATTCATAGAATTACTATATCTATCAAATTACAATAATTAGCATTAAACTAGTAACGTCAACGTTCGTATCATCAGCCCAGGACCCCCAGAAGCGGACTGTCCTGTGCAGCTCGTGCAGTGCGAGGCGGACTGACCTGTGCAGCTTGTGCAGCGCGAGGCGGACTGACCTGTGCAGCTTGTGCAGCGCGAGGTAGAGGCGGACTGACCTGTGCAGCTTGTGCAGCGCGAGGTAGACTGACCTGTGCAGCTTGTGCAGCGCGAGGTAGAGGCCGGCAGCGTGCAGGTCCGCACCACACTCGGCCACGTCACACTGCAGCCGCACGCCAGACTGGCAGGCCTCGTCCAGGAAACGAAGGAGTTCCTCCCGCCTCCCCAACCGACACAGCAGCTTCACTATGCCCGTGTTCACCTCCTTAGCAGTGCAGAGAGTTATTAAAGTTCGCTGCGTGATTATAGTGGACAGCATCCTTGGCAAAGTGCATCACATGTAATGTTCGGTCCTCATAAAAATAAATGCTTTACGCAGCGTGTACTTTCTACGGCCGTCTTGTTTTCGCAAAAGAATTTAATTCCTTTCAAAATATCAGAAGCCATCGAATATCATTTTTAACAAGGTCGAACAGTGCACATGATCATGAAAATATGAATTTGCCTCTACAATCAAGAGATACTGCGGAACTGAGGCACAAAACTTTATGACTCGCATTCCAATTCTTAATTGAAAATATGCTACAATACCATTTTTAGCGCACATCTAGGCTCATTCACAAAGATCACGGAACAATAACACGGAAAACAAACACGTAGATAGATTAAAGGGCAATTAGTAATTAAAAAAATCAATATTTGACATCACCAATAGCGTGTCGAAGATTAGATAAATGTACCTAAAAGAAAGTCAGGATGGAAAATATCATCACCACTGAAAAGAGTACTTGACCTTTCAACC
>VOMN01096005.1:0-32674 GCA_014899125.1 Orchestia grillus
CACCACCCTCATCAGCTCCCCCTCCACCATCATCATGACGAAGCCCTCGTCCCCATCGCTTATCTGTCCGCCCCAAAAGTGGGCCGAAGGACGCCATTGTGTCGCGCAGAGGCCTGGCCCAGCAAAATGAGGAGCCCCCGAACCGAATCTATTGTCTTCGAATCCTAAGTTCACCGCAGGCAGTCAGCTGCTGCTAGCCTCATTCGCGGGGGCAACAGAGAAATATTTTGGGCTCACTTCGTCCTCAGAATGAAAATTTCTGCCAATGACTTAGCGTTCATAAGCCGCCTTTGAAACGCAAGCTAAATTGGAATGTTTTCGACGAACAAAGATAATTTCTGGTAAATTAACCGAAAAATACAGGTAAATTTGGTATTTTCACCAGAATGGCAAAGAGTTGCATAATTTGCTTCGGTCACTGAAGTCAACGGTTATCTTAATGATCTATTCACACTTTGAGCAGAAATGTAAACGCTAGGATCAATTTCATATTTTATTTCAGTCTAAGAATTGTAATAACACAGAAAGTGAAGGTTTTATTCTTCCTACTCGTATTTTTCACCAGGCTGACCGTGACACACACTCGAGGAGCTGGAGGCGCGCCCTGGCGTCCCGAACTATCCAGTTCTTCAGGTCCTTTTTTTCGTTGGTCGGACCTGCAATTCGTGACTGACGTCCTGCTGAGTGAGTTATTCCCGCCCTGAAATTATTTCTTGCTCTAAACTAATGTTTCTCTATGTTGGCTGTTTGCAAGTTCCAAAGAATATTTGAATAAAAAATCTGACTGGATTAACTGCAACAGGCGCTTTACACGTCACGTTTGCTCCCAGATGCTGAAAGGAAAATTCAAGTTCGTCAAGTAAAATCAAAATAATGCATGTATAAGTCAAACTAACTCATACCAACACAAAATGGTGTAGTGCTTTTTGGCTCAGGCGTAGGCATGCAACAACTTAAGAATTGTTCGTCTAGGTACCTTGTTTTGGAAATCAAAAATCTGTTACATTTTTCCATTTGTTAATATGTGCGTCGCACTGTGTCCACTGAGCAACAAAACGCAGCGCTTCCAGTGGGCCTCAAAAGGTTGAGAGTCCCCTCAGGGTGTAAAGGATTTACCCTTCACTCTTCTGTCGACCGAATTCGATAATTTTACATATAATGTAGCCGACCTATAGAAAACACAGAAAACACGTAGATTAATTTTGTTTGTTTTGTATCCGAAAAAGCATTAATGAGTTTTGAAAGATGTTTAATTTGAAATTACAAATGATTTGGGCCGTCGAGGGTCAATGAAAGGGACGGCAACAATATCCTTCGATGATATGCACTAGCGGGTCGCGCTTCAGTCCGCAAATTTAATTCTATGTGTGATGCCACTGCATGCGAAGAGTTCTACATACGTCACGCAGGTCCCCAAAACGCATGTTGGTAGATTAGAGCTCGCAAACCCGAAATTTCTGGAGGGAATCTATGCGTTTGCGCTAGTGATCAAATATGACCATGAAATTTCACAATGCAAATGAGAAATCGAACAGCTCATTTCATAATATTAAAGTATTAATCGCTAGGCTCTTTTACGATCCTGATCCTCTTAATCCAAGGCACACAAATTTTATTCTATCATATAAGCGAAAACTGAGACGTCAAGCAATATCTTAACGCTGTCGCTCTTGGGAGGGCAATCAGCTTCCTAATTAGTTGATGACCAATGCTTTGACAGTCCTGTCCTCATTAGTAGCATTAGTATTTGGCGACCTCCTTGTCCACACCCGCACCATTCAGTCGAACACACTTGAGGATGCTCAAGTGGGTAGAGCTCAATGATGTGTATACGTCGTACTTGTTTTGCATGACTTCATAAGCGTTTCAAATTTTTAGTTACAAGTATTCGAAGCAAGTGATCTTGACTCAAAAATCCTTATTTCGAATACTTGAAGTTTGAGATTTCCAACAAAAACTATGCGCGAAACAAGCGAGGCATGTACCGAAGACTACCTGCATTAGCCGACTGTCATTGCAAACGGGGCATTATTCTTCGAGAACTGGTTTGTCGGCCAAATTTAGAATTCAAATCGTCAACTCAGCGTTAGTACTTCAGCAGGATAGTCGGATGCATTAAATTTGTCCTGACTTTGATAATACCATACATATTTGATATATGTATAGTATATTTGATAGTCGACAACATTTGACAGTCGGAGTGAAGGTACAACACGACCCCTGCACCGCCCACAAGACCTACTTCTTTTTGTCGAGCCTGATACGCACGAAAATATTAGGATTTTAACGGCACGGCTCATGATATGAATACTCGACATACATGTTGCATATCTTCATTTGGACGGACGATTGACTTCTGTCTGGACAAGACAGGCTTACGGAAAGGATGATTTTTTTTGTTCTGGTTTCTACAGTCGTCTTCCGCTGGGGACGCTGTGCATAGATTGGTTCCAGCAAACAGCTGCTCTATCTTCTGATTCGTTATTTATAGCTCGCTCTATTAGCATTTCATGCGAAATATTTCCCTGCTGGCTGATGTACGCTCTAATTAACATCACTCAATGTGAGGGATGACTATAGAGCGGTTGTTTACTGAGACTGCAATTATCTGAGGACCTATTCAGGAGAAAAATTTCTACGATTCACTTAACTCAGATTTTGTCAGCCGTTGAATAAAGAGAATTATGACTTCCTTTTCTCGGTAAAGGACTCGTGAAATTGATTTAAATTTAATGATCAGCACGTGGGTCGCGCTGGAAGAAGTAAGGTCGGGTTTCTCGGGTTATAGAGAAGTAGGTTTAAGAAACTCGCGGCAGTGATGTTGACATAAGAATGAGGAACGAGTCACGAATAGACTGCTTATTAGAGGGGCTTGTTTCAGCGATTCACTGCAACCTATTGCAGGGTGGAAATCAAACTTCATTTTCTGCTTGGCTCCCGTTCATAATGAATCCTCATTGCTTCAAGTTTCCACCCAATTATAAAAGATAAATTTTTCAATAACAGAAGAATTGTCGTAAGGGAGACCGTTTTTCATTATCTCACCGTTCTTGCAACGTGAATTTAATGAATTCAACGTATCAATAATGTTTCAAAATCTCTCCATGATATGCATAATTCTTTTGACAGAAAGGTGGAACTGTTTTCGCAAGGCTACTGCCAGGTGAGCTATCGCGGCTCTTCAGAACCCAATAAGGAATATTGCACGTCCAGATCCGGATCAACTTTGATGGCTTCGAAAACAAGCAGAAAACCCGAAGTGAGTGGCTCAGAGGGAGCGAAGGGAAACACACCAAACTCTTTCTCAACTTCTTCGAAACTTTGGGCACCTAAGACAAATAGTAGGATTTTTATTTGCCGCGTGAGTAGCACTTGAGGTACAGTTCGCAGGATTAGGTCACTGGAGCCCCCAGTTTGTACGCTGACGCACGAATTTACGCAAAGAAAATCTCCATTTCCAAACCTGTTACTAAAATTGGATTGGGATTTGCAGTTCAAATAGCATTTGAAATTTTGACCCCGTAGCTAAGAATGGCAGACCTCTTGAGGGGACATCACGATGGGGGATCATTTTTAGGAAATATCCACGAACAGTAGCTGTCACACAATAGATTCTGTTCGTTTTTTAAAATGCTCACAATCATTGTACGTAACAAGAACGAATCCCTAGAGTTTCTCTAAAGTCTGTAAAAAATATCTGACCACATCTGCTGTGAATATTGAGGAAGTGACACGGCAGTAACGGAGCCGCATTAGGGAAAAAGTGCCTAGATCTTCGCTAAATGCTTTTCTTTACATATTTTTGTATACCATTTATATTCGCACATCAAACTATTATACTTAATCGTTCAAGTACTTCATGCCACTACTCTGCCGAGCGAATTCCCGCGTCCTCTCAATGTTAGGCATAAAAAGTAAGGCATTTACCTGGTCATGTCTAGTTCATTGCTCTTATCATGCGCTTCATTAAGTTGAATGTCCATATCAAGTATCTTAAGAAGTTTAGAATTTTTGTCAATTATCGTATAAGGTTTAGCGTGCTAATCAAGTATCTTATCAAATTTGGCGTTCTCATAAAGTACCTGATCAAGTTCAGTTTTTCACCTGCAAAATTTATTGTATGTTTTGAAATAAAAAAATTGAATTCCGGAGTAATTTCATACGGATCATTTTCTCTTCTACAGAAGTTTACTTAGCGCATGTATGTACGCATGTAAAAAAAACACGGTTTTACAAAATGCACAGCACACTGCCGACGTACAAGCGTTTTTTTTGCAATTTTTTAACTGCTTGGTTGCATTAGATCCTGGAAAATTTATTCCAGTCAGAAATTTAGGCTGAAATAGACGTTCTTAATAAAAGTACGTTTCATGTTTATCAGGCAATATAATTCGATTTTGTGTAAATTTAGGTGGACGTACAGTTTTACTTAGAAGGAAAAAGCCTTAAGTTTGTGAGTGCCACCGTTGAGGAAGAGACAGTAGAGGCTCAGGGTGCCATTTGTGGTAACTCTGATAACAACAGCCCCTATTTATTCTGGTCTAGAGATACACCCCGAATTCGTGAAGGAACTTCAAGCCAGAAATTCATCGAGTCATGGGAAGACGCTTCAGACGAACGGCCACCGACTTTACTTTGCAGGACGGCATGGCTATAAAATCTACTTCACACACATGCACGCCCATGAATTTCAACTGAATTTTAGAATGAAAGTATTCTTTCATCGCTGCGCTAAACCCTCGAGGAGGAGCAGGAGAAGGAGGCCGAGGCTGCCACCTGTTGTCCGGCCGATGGCGGGGGCAATGGAGCGACCTAGAAGGTCTCCTCACAAGTCATTTGAGGTGTCAGCCCATGCAAAAACCCCTCCAAATTAATACTTTCTGAAGTCCAGGGGGCCAGAATTGTTATGAAACCCATGCGCAGGCGAGTGTCAAAATGTGCGGTTCCTAGAGTCTCGGATGCGTGCCTACGGCTTGTTTTGGAGAGTATCGATCGAAGAAGATGAATGTATGCTGGAATTTGGCTGCTTTCAACTAAATTAGCTGACTATTCCAACATAATTATATTAGCGTAAAAGATACCAAATATTTTGAGCTCCTAACGAAGCAGCGAGAAAAGACGAGGAGATTTCCTTCGCCATTCTTCCAAATCGAATCACAAAATACGACCAAATTGAAGATCGATTTCACCTACACAAACAGAGCTCACCCTTCTCCATTGAGAGAGTCATTCACCTTCCATCTGCACTGAAGTTCTGTAATTAACCCTCTTAGCCAGGCTCTTCTTGTAGTCCACGGCAGCTTTGTAGTGACGATACTAGAAATGCATACTAGCAAAACCGCCGCATCCATCATTTAGAAGTCGTGCAAACCTATCAAAATTAGAATAGTCTATAAAAACGCCCGAGCCGTGACTGTGCAGACTACTTCCGCATCGACGTTTCCTTTCTCTGGGGTCGTAAAGCAGGCGCCGTAACGAGGAGCGTCGGTCAATTTGGTGCCAGTCACTCGAAGTCAGCCAATTTGTGGAGCCCGTAAAGCTGACCTGTGTCGGGCGCAGGCGTGACTGCGCTAGTGACTGTCATGCCTGCACAGTTGCCTCGCGCTCGGTCTGTGTAGCAAGATTGAGCTGTGCAACGCTGTTGAAGCGGCAGGGCTCAGAGCACTAAGGAGCTGCTAAGGAGTAAGCGATAGGATTGTATTCATTTATGTACGAACAACAAGTGTTAGCATTGCATTCTCACACTGGATTTATGCATCAGTATTGTACACATTCATTTGTGTACGTAGATGCATATCAAGAGTCAGGATTGTATTATGCAATGGTTTAAAGTGTCAGGATTATATTCAATAAATAATATGAATTATCAGGATTGCATTCATATATGAGCCTCAAGAATCAAAATTGAACTCGTAGGAGCAGCAGTAGTCATGACTGCTGTCACCTGGACTGCGCATACCCGACTTGCGCTTCGTTTGAGCAGCGAGTAACTGGTAACATTTCCCTGGGTTACCTCAGAACGTCCTCTGTCCAAGCCGCACGGAGATGTATTATTCCTCAGGGTCTCGTCCTCCTTGGACGTCTGCGTCACGGTTTTGTGGACCACGATGGCGCGCGTGAAGGTCATCCTATCAGTTAACTACAATTATTGAATTAATTCCAGCATGAATTGACTCTGAATGCACAAAATTACTGTGCATTACGGTTGGTTCATAGATTTAAAGATCTTTACGACTGGGCTGAGAGTACAGCAATATCACTTCAGTGAATCTCATCACTCAAGGACTGGGTCAAAACGGTCTATGATGACTTGGAGTATTCAAAAGCCATAAATATTACTGGTATACGGATATATTACAAATACTATGAGATAACCGCATCAAAGATCTTATTCATCTGCCAAAAATATGATACCGATTAAGTCAAAGTTGTGATCATCTGCATTTGTCTCATCAAGAGCTGCACACTTCCAAGATTGATGTTCAAAGCTCTCTACGTGCAATGTTGATCTGGACCGCACATGTCAAGCACAGTATTGTGCATTTCACTATGGTGGCAACTGGTTCGTCAATATCAAGTGTCAATAAAAAGTCTCCCTGTAGCAGAGTGTGACCCTAAAAAGTTAAGAATATGCACAACCGTTTGATATGCTCGACGGAGTTGGCTAGAGACGCTTGCAGCACTAGGCTGTTCTCATGTTCGGACATAAATTTTGGTATGAAGTAGCCGTGATGTTTTACTTGGTCGTTCTTAATGGTTACATAACATCCAGAAGCTCGTGTGTAACTTACCACCACGAGTTACAGCGACGGGCTGATTTTAGGAGCATTATCACGACTTTAAAAGGCATACTCTAAGGCGCAATACCCCATTGTCTTTCGAGACAGAAAGATGCCAACAAAAAGCTTACGAGTATTAATTATCAGTTATATCAAAGATGATCTTTGAAGTCCGGAGACGATGCCTCTGGTTCTCTATAGAATGAACATTTCCGAGGCTTCTGAATTCAGTGAAGTTGTTTTTCTCTTTTCTTAGCCTAATTTTGGAGCCTGGTGTGTTACAGCCGTAAATTGAAGCAGTATAAAACTAGCTCAGAACTCACACTGAGCTCAATCAAGGTGAGTGGAGAGAATGATGTTTAGGCTGTTTTACGAGTACGTATTTACGGGCAACAATTCCATTTCACGGAGAGTTGTTTTGCATAAGTAGCGATGCGCATAATTTTCTGCCTGCTTTAGAAGAAATAGAGACTCTGGCATTTCGTTGAGGGAATTGATTATCGTTCGTACGCACATACTTATTTAGCCTCTAGTCTATGAAAGGAAAATTTGTTGAAGGAAACGGTTACTTTTTCCAAACAGATGAATACAAGTTATTAGCATACATAGGCCTTCGAGGAAAAAGAGCATTCCTAGTTCTTCGCCAAAGCACCAATGGCTTATGGATATTACAATATATTTTACGTAAGCCACATTCTGTTCACTGCTAAGTAATTCCCAAAAGAGAATTCGTTCATAACGTATTTTCATTGGAATTATTCACCTTCATGTTTTGCAGTGCTGAAATTCCTGTTGCAGACAACTGCCGAACCTTCGGTCGAGAAGCAAACGAAAAGCCAAGTTCGCTATTGACGGACAGGGCAATGATTTTCCAAGCTTACTCTGACTCGAAGTACGCTAAAAATTCTAATCCAATTTTATGCAACGCATACCCCTGACAAAAGGGCTTCTCAAATTGCAACCGAGGGATTTAGCTTGCCCATTTACTTTTTCTGAATGTTTCAACTTCTTCAAACACTGGTACTTGAACCCAGCGCTTGACACCTTAGGATAACTTATTTCACGCGAATTACTACAGATGAATAATGCTACGGCTTCACGTAAAGGTGGTGAAAGTAATATACGTCTCGACGCAAACTTCCAATACATTGAAAAACAGTTTTGTCGGTGCAGGAATAAAAATATGGGAATGAACAGTGCGCAGAGCGCGCCAACAAGGTCAGATGAAAAAGGTAGACACATCTAGTTGGTATATGTTGATTACTGCAGGGGCTAGAACAGCGCATTTGCATGTAGAGCGAGTTGGATTTTTACGTACGTCCACGTAGATTGCAACAGCCTTCAATTCCTAAGTTGAACTTCGCGAACCAGCCTCGTGACCACGTGCTTCAAGTTTTCAGTTGCTTGCTCATAATATCTTCCACCAAACAGTCCAGGCCTCACGAGGCACGTACGAGGTTGTGCTCCCTGAAGTCAAACGTTAATCCGCCAGGATCAGGTCCGAGCTCGTAACAGAAGCTGCCTAATTGCTGTTTAATGACTTGCCGTAAATATTCCTTGGCAAAAAGTCAGTCGCAAAGTTCCAGCACGACTTTTGAAGGATTACTCTTTTTTGAAAACCTCAATGATAATTATCCTCGGCTGCAAATCGAGTTTTTGGAAACGACAGCGGAAAAGTTCATCTTTCGTGGAGAAAATTTTTTCGGATCCGACCATATTTTGGCCTCGTGCAACGGCCTCCGAGGTGCCCGCAGCATGAACAAAATACGCAATTCGGTGCAAGTTTCCCGTGTGGGCGGCACTGAGGAACTTGAGGGAAGAGTTGCTGTTGTTTGTGGCAGCTTGCGTATTCTGAAGACTTTACAATGTCGCCTCCAGAGACCATTGCTGCTTTGTTGATATTCTGGGAATATTTTCCCTACATTGTACGATACAACTTTCAATTCGAGCTGTTCTTATACTATTTGAAGTTTTTATAAACTAAAGAGTAATTTCAAAAGGCAGTATTAAGTTTCGCTTTTGTAATTTTCGTGCTGTGATCATAAGCAAGCAAATAATGGAATAGTTTTTTTTTTAAATACCAACATTAAAGTCAAAACCAAATGGCAGCTCACATGACGACAGTGTGAGTCGACGCACAGTCATACATGACGCCTCGACTAACTGTTACGGGCTCACAGTGTCCAGTATTCACATATTTATCTCATTCAATACTCACATCATTCATTCATCACTCACATCCTTCATTCATCACTCACATCCTTCATTATCACCCACATCCTTCATTCATCACTCACATCTTTCATTCATCACTCACATGATTCATTCATCACTCACATCATTCATCACTCACATCCTTCATTCATCACTCCCATCATTCATTCATCACTCCCATCGCTCATTCATCACTCGCATCGCTCATTCATCACTCACATCCTTCATTCATCACTCGCAGCGTTAACACAAAAGCGAGTTAATACTCCGCCGCAAAACTGACGAGCACCATACGGCAGCTGTCCCTCGCAGGCCGGCCACCACACCTCCGGCGTCCCTCACAGTCCGTCTCATCATCCATCACTGAGTGGTGAAGGATGACCTAGGCTCCTGGACCGGCCGTCGGCCTATACAAGCTCGATCGCTAAGAAAATGAAAGCTTACAACTCTTTAGCCACGAATGGTACTTTATTATATGTTTTATCATATGATGCTCTATCATAAGACGCTTTAGTATAATGAGGCTTCAGCAAATGGTGCCTTATCATAATGGTGCCTTATCATAATGATGCTTCATCATATACTTCATCTAAATGATGTTTTATCATATGATGCGTTAAGTATTTCATCATAATGATGCTTATCATACGATGCTTTATAATAATGATTTTTTATCATATGCTCGGTCATAATGATGCATTAGAGTATACTTTATCATAACAATGCTTCATCATATACAATATCATAATGTTGCTTTATCATATGATGCTTTTTAATATGAGGGTTTTACCATATGAGGTTTTCATATGATCCTTTTTCATTTAATACTGCTTTAATGTTACTTAATAATCGTATCATCGTAATGATGTTATATCATACAGAGTGACGCACACATGACTTCACCATTTTGAGCATTTATTACACGACAACTAATATTTACTAATATTACACAACTAAATATTTTAAATAATAAATCAAATAACATATTTCGAAGTTTTATCCTGTATTAATGATATGGATTTGAAGCACAATTTCTAATCAAAATTAACACAATTATTATATCCGAGATCGGTACGAAATTCATGTGCAATTCCACGTGTTCCATTGAGTGCTTCCACAGATTCAAAAACGTCGACTAGGCAACGTTCCTAGGGATTTCACGATCATTGCCGAGCATCCTAGCAAAACATTTAAACTGTTTCTATATAAAATTCAACCAACACAATTGTTAAAGTTTGCAGACCATCAGCAAAGAAAGGATGTTGCATTCGTATTTCTATTGATAAGACTAATCATGTCTGCTGAGGCCTATTTTCATATCAGTGGGCATGTTAATAAACAAAACTGCCGATTCTAGTGCGATGAAAACTGTAAGATTATCCATGAGCAGCCACTTCATACACAGAAGGTTACCGTCTGTTGTGGCATAACGAGTGCAAAAATCATTGGTCCATGCTTCTCCGAGGCTGTTGATGGTGCAGCCGTGACAGTGAAAGGAGACAACTATAGACAAATGATTGAGGAATATTTATCGCCACAACTGGAACATTTGGACATGCAGAATTTATGGTTCCAACAAGATGGAGCCACACCACACACAGCAAGAGAAACCACGGCAATACTAAAAGTTGCCCCTCATGGTCGTTTAATTTCACGTTTTAGTGACGTTCCATGGCCACCACGGTCTCCTGATTTAACCCTTACAGATTTTTTCCTAGAGGAATACCTCACAGAAAACGTTTACATCAATATGCTTAATACTCTCCATGAGGGAAAAACAAAATCATCGAATAAATCAACAGAATAACTCCAAATGATTTGAAAAAAGGCATGGGAAATACTGTACACAGAATACACTTGTGTTTAAATAATAATGGGGAGCATTTGAAGAATATCATACTTAAATAATAAAACTTCAAGATTTTTTCTTTCATTTTATACTCGTATGGAGTTTGTTTTTATAGCGTATTAGTTGTCATGTAATAAATGTTTAAAATAGTGAAGTGACTGTTGCACCACTTTGTATAATGAAATTAAAGTGAAAACGATTCAAATATGGAGGCTTTCGATGCCAATTAACTTTTACCAATTCCTTTAAATTTTTTAAAAAGTATAACTCGAATTTACTTATATACTTTACGACACTTCACTTCAAGGAAATTATTATTATAATATAATATTAAAACAAACATATAAACCACACACGTGTGGTCGATACTGCGAATAGGACGGCTTAACATGAATACAGCTTTCGAATGATTAGGTCTGCGGCTTTAACACGTATGTTGTTATTAGATGCTGTAATGTTCTATTAGAAAGTCTAGGCTTGTAAATTTCCAAAGGATCATTTGAACAGTCGCCACCTCCACCTAATTCGTTGTCCCGACGATTCTAAAAGGAAATATTTCTTGTGTCATTCCACCACTTCTATTTGAACAAAAACTGTCATTTGAATTAGGGCGTGTGTTCAATAAAAAGAAAATAGATTACAGTATTTGCACCATTTTCTAAATGATATTTGCGGAAACGGATATTCAACAGAAGTCTGGAGGTCTGCATCTACACAGTGGTTATTTAATCTATTATTGAAGTTAATGATGTTGAATATACGTAGGTTGAGTACGAAATCCCCTTTATATGAAAATTTATGTTTAATACTAAATATATTTTAGCATGTTAAAAGTTAAGGCATTCCGTGCGAATATAAGAACAGCATACAACAACACCTTCAATAGTAATGACATTGACCAATAACCATCAATTACCGGTAAGAAAAACAATCCATCTGTCTTTCCCGTTTATGAATCAGAGCACGGAGCGTCGAGATGACGGCTCGAAGCGCTGCTGGAGAGAGGCATTACTCGGCTGTACACACGTAAGGTGTATTGGAACACATGCTCTCCACACACCAGGTCTATTGGAACACATGCTCTCCACACACCAGATCTATTGGAATAAGAGTTCTTACACGCGGTTCCTGGTAAATTAGGACCTGTGACGTGAGTTCCCACACACAAAATATTCAGAAGTGTCACTAACAGCATCGAAATGTGTGCCGTACTTATTACTTTTCAATATTACGTTTACTTTCCGATTGAAATTAACTTACTGAATTCCTTTTCAATTTCAACTATCCCAGAGCTATACACGCTACGTCGAAGCGTACGGTGATCATTACTTCTAAGTTGGAATTTCAACTCGAGTGCCGCGGAAAAGTTAAGTTGAACTGGCGGACTGCAAGTTCTCCGTGAATATTAAATTTTCAGAGAACGGATTTCGTTAAGCACTCAAAATTTGATATTTTCAATTGCACGTTAGTTCTGTAGAGTCAGTAAAATAGGATGCAAACTTAAATCTTATGTCAAAGAACTACTTGCAGTGGTGATCTTTACGGATTCACTTGTATCTTTACAAATGTGGATGGAACAAACATTAAGATTAACACGTTTTCGAAAGGTAACCGAGTTATAGAAACAGTATTGAAACATCGCATAAACATGGAAATATGTCTGAGTGGACAGGGACTAGTAAAACAGAAATATTTTCTCCTAACCGCGTAAGTTATTTCGCTTATCCAATACAACGGACATACATATTCAGGGCTCTTTGAGCGACACCGACTTTAGTCATTAGGATTATCCAATTAGTGACTGATGCTGCCGAAAACATTGAATCAATTTTTCAGAACGTCAAAGTTCATTCAACCTCGACAAACGGCATAGCCAAGCAGTAGAACTAAATGTGATGCTTTCGAAAATTCATGGAAAAGTCCATTCATTTACTTGCTGAACTGCTCGAGTCTCAAAATGAGCTTCAGATGCAATTCAGCAAATTAATAGCGCACATAGAACAGGCTAGAATCATACAGCGCTTGTAAAAGTTGTTCCATCAGCTCCACCGTAAGATTGTCCCGGAAAGACATCCAAGCCTAAACACACGCACTCAAATGCTGCAATTGTGGGCGCAATAAAAACTGACCCCATTGCTTGGGCTGTGTCTCCTTAAACTAACTGAAGAGGTCAGAAGCCGTTAAAGCTGTCCTGACCTAAACGGTTGCCGTAACATACCGACGTGGAAGCCAAAGTCATTTTTCGAGAATCCACTTTAAATTATTCATGTTGGCGGAAAGGAAGACATTTCCAGAAAAGGGGTAATTGATGAACTTAATTTAAGAAGGCATTACTTAAGTTAAGAACGTTCTTTCCATTAAAACAGAAGCAAACTATGCAAGTGGAACATTTTTAATGAAAAAGAGACGTTTAAATGAAAGCTTCGTGGTCACCCGAAGAATAGTTGATTCCCTAGACATTCAATACTTAGAATCATATCGTTTGATTCAGTTTCAGTGGAACCTGAAAGAAGAGTTAATTTAACCTTCGATAGTCAAACGGAGCCTCGAAAAATTACTCTCCTAGGAGAATTAAGGTTGCATCCGCTGACGGGAGAATATGGAAAAAATTGGTAAAATCGTAGGAGTTTCGCTTTTTTCTTTCTATGAAGCCTAGAACTTTGGAGATGAGTGACAGAAAAAATCCTCATTTGAGTTGAGAAACATCTTTCTTCGAGGAAGTTTAGCGTTAGTGTCTTGACATCGGACTGAAGTGCACAAAATTTCTCTCTTTATGCCGGGTTTGAAAGCCAAAGTTCTGATGAGTGAGACAAAGGAAGGCGTCAGCTAAATTGGGTGATGAGGTGATCCGTTTTTCTCGCTCTCGATTATTTATGGAAGCAAACATTGAATAACAGCACGGCAGTTCCTAGGGACAGAGAGAGGCCCGCGCTGTATTTTTGGAGCAAACTATCTGCTAAAAACGGTACGTCCCTGCATTTCAGATGTTATTTCAAATGCATTTTAGAGTTATAGCAAAGCTGATTTGATCGCTTTATAAACCGAAGTTACTTTGAATGATCAAAATGCACAATGAATGGTGCAATTCCATTCAAACCCATCTATTTTTTGCTCTTTCAGGCTAGGTTTCGAGGGCATGGAACATACGTCACATCGCAATATTGTGAGGTTTTGCCTGTGCAGTTTTAAGCCGCCGGCAAATGTGCGCGTGAGAACTTTGCGTGACAGTTGTTTAGTAAGAAGTATGTTAACAGCTATAGGACGCATATTCTATATAATTATATATATCTCCAAAGTTTGGGCTCCATGGCGTGCTGCTAGCGTGATGGCCTCGTAACCGAGAGGACTCTGGTTCAAATCTCGGCTCAGTCGTCGAGGCATTTTCACGTAAGCAGGGAGTACTTCCCTTGGACAAGGAAGTTTAAACCATACGTTCCTCACATCCCTCACCCCACCATTAGTTGTAAGGCATTGAAAACCCAACGGTAAAACGTGTTGGAATTAATAAAGGTTCTTTTATTCCGTATTTTGAATGAACTTTCATGGTCAATTTAGACTTCTCTAAGCACATGAACTCCATTCGTACTGTCGAACAAAGACACACTTGACGCATTTCATTTGAAGGAAGTAACAAGCTTAATAATTATAGCGCTCAAACCGGCAACAAAGGGAAGCTCAAAACTAAATTTAGAGCGAGAAACTTATGATTTCATCTCCCGTTTATTTGTGTGTGTGCCATTATGATGAGGGAGGTTCGTTGCACGGGTCCAAGTGTGAGCGCGACTATTGATACAACAGAATATATTTTTATAAATGACAGAGTCATTTATAACTTACAGAATACGTGTGTAGTTTCAATTCTTTTACATCTCTTGACTACTCCTAATGGATATAAAATGTATGGGTTCCGGACAGTTCACTCTCAATTAAAGATGTTCAGGAAATATAACTTGTGGCTAGGACTCTATCAAACTGTGGTAAACTAGGATATGATCTTGTGGTAAAACCACACAGTAGCGATTCAAGTAAAAAGGATTGGTTTGAGTTAACTAACAATCTTTTTCCTAGAAATGGACAGCCATCAAAGATGATGCCACACAACCCTAACGGCTATCATAAATTCATTTCAGCTGGACATTGTCTGCAAGAACTTTTCCTTAAGTTTTCAAAAGAATTTGAAGCACCTGTGATATTTCTTTGCACGTAATCACTACAACAAACGTTCATGTTTGACTGGTTGTTCATTGAGTTATCGGCCACTTTAGAATACGATTCGATGGAAAAAGTGAAAAAACAATCAGAAGTTGATGGGCATACTCATATGGCATGCGCAAAATACATCTTCCTATTGGTCGAGCTTTGGTACCCGTGAGCTACTGAGAGGTAGCTCACGGCCACGACCACACACGTCATCCATCGTCGAAAAAACCTTTTCCGGGCACTCTTGAAGAACAAAAGTATGACCAATATAGTACTTTATGCGCGCCATTCATGCAGCGTAGATCCTCATTACCATTCACATTATTCGTTTGTAGTTGTTAAAACTGGGAACACTGAAGGATTGCTGATGCGGGTGCATTATTCAATCATTCGCTTCACGTGACGTAGAATAATTTCAACGATGATGAAGGCGATCAAAGTTACCGTACAATTAAATTACGAGTAATCTTCGTAAATTTTCCTACCTGTCGGTGTTAAAGTGAATTAATTCGCGGAATATGAACCCAACCCCGCATAGAAACTTGTGCATAAACAAGGTGCATGAATATAGTGTGGGTCTAATGACCTCTGACGATCACTCTAGACATGGAAGCGCATTTGTGTAGCAGAGTACGTTAATTATGACCTGAGCTCATACATTCAGTATCGACGATCTTGACTACAAAATAGTCCACGTATATTCTAAAAGAAAAAAAGTTTGCAGTAAAAATAAGGAAACAATATAGATTCTGAGAGCAAGAAACTCATTTCAAGCGTAAAACGGAACTCTCCGCTGTTGGTTCAAGAAATCAATGTATTACATTCTGAAGCTGAGAGGAAATGTCTTCATGCGTTCCGAGTTGTACATTCCTACCTACCGAACTTCTTTGCATACAAACCAGCATTCCGTCACCCAAGTGTTCAATTCGGCGAGACTTCTTCTAGGGAACCATCTGTGCGGCGAGCCTTATCGCTAAGTGATGAACAAAACCGAACGAAGGTGCGCGCAAAAACACGACTGCGGGGTGTCCATGCAATTTGCAGAGCGGTGGTCCGAGCAAAAACTGATATTCTCAGGATGATGCGGGGCCAGTTAAGACTGAGAGGTATCGGGTACACAGGCTCTTCTTGCAAATAGGTCCAAAGAAATAAACGGAAAGAGTGGCGCTGCGCGACAATACCTAGAGTGGCAGATTGAGTTACCGAATGATGAAGTATGTACATGGTTGGCCTAAATAAGTTTGGTAACTTCTTAATACTTTCTTTTTCACTGTTTTTTGTATTTTATAAAGTAATGAGCGCAATTTGCAGGTTCAGGTCGGAAGGAGAACGGTTTTGAACGGCGGAAAAGAACACTTCAGAGAGGTACCTGTGCACCACAATCACTTATTACTGTGAGCCTCTTCATAAACTGTATAGAGCTGTGAAGAGAAATTACATTGGAACTCTGCGTAAATATTATTGCCTTCTTTTTGCATAAATTTGCAATTCTTGTCAAATTTGCTTAATTTCCCCATCACTCGCATCTATTCAGTATACTTCAAATTCATGCAAGTACGCCGCAAGATTGACCATTGAGCAGGGGCAGCTGTTAGGTAGACTATTTTGACTTCAGAGTGATTGCAACACGGAACTTGTTTAAATGCTATACAAAAGTGCGCAAAATAAAAGCTTATTAAGTTCACGAATAAAGACGTGAATTCACTCTCTACTAACTTTCGTTTATGCCATTAATGGAGACTAAATAACTTATCGTAAGACAGCAGGTAAAGAGCCACATCCTAAGCTTCAACAGAAGAAGTTCGGTCACCATTGATTATTGATCAGTTGATTATTAGTTAGCTTAAAGATCCCCATCCACATGAAATGTGGTCCAAAAAGAGCGAAGAGAAGGAGGGACTATTGAGTGTAGACAGCAGAAAACGCGGCATCTACGCATAGGTGCTTTCCCGTGCCGGATTCAGCACGCACAGAAAGAGTAAGTTAAGAAGGAAGAGGACGAAAAGACAAAGACGAGATAGCGAAGAAAATTTGAAAATTGAAAGAAGCAGAGTAGGCTTAAGAGATAGGAGTCCCGAAGGCCTATGTATAGCTTAGGTAACTTAATAGTGCTCTCCCGTGGTCGCCAGTCCCCACAGCATTGGGTAGACAAACCTAACTAACCCTATTGCCTGTCCTGCGCCTCCTGAGGGGAGTTCAATCACGAAGCACGGACGTTCATTTGAAGCGTTTCAGGCGCACAGAGGCTTTTTTTGGAAGACACTGATGTGTGATGCTCAACGAGGTGCATGGTAAGTTTCAAGGTAGAATTATCTAAAAACTTACATCTTAAAACAAAAAATTCTCCAATAAGTGAAGACAACGCTGGAAAATAAAAATTCTTACGTGGAAAGTATTTCGAAAAAGCGGGCAATGTCTGCGAGCATCACGCATTTCAAGCAATATAATAGCTGCACGTGACCGTACAATTACGGCCCCAAGATCCATAGTATACTTCCTGAGTACAGCGTGGCATCCGTACGAACGCATCAACTAGCAGTTTCGGTATTGTAAGGCCCTTCACACGATGTCAATATTTAAATCACCTCGCAGTTTACCGCAAGTGGTTCCATGGCTCACTGGTTAACGTGAGAGCCTAAGATCTGTGAAGTAAGGGATCGACTCCCGGTTCAGGCACTGATTTTCACATAACAACGAAGTGCATCCCTTGAAAAAGGACGCTTAAACTTTACATTTCTCCCATTCCTCACACCCCTCACGCGTCAACAGTTATAAGACGCCAAAACCCAACGGTAAAACGCGTTGGAATGAATAAAAGTACCTTGAGGGTACTTTAAAGATAGACTGGAAGACAGACACTCAAATACGGGCATTGAATTCTAACTTTGCTTTTTATTCTGCATTCAGATCGGAAGTCAAGAGACTGCGGTGCTTCATCTCCATTTTGCGCTCATCCTCACATCTTATGTCTGAACTTTGTCGTTTTTTCAACAATAGTGCACTATATTTTAAAAATTTGCATCTGTCTGCACAATGTTGCCTTAGCAGCCTAGTGGGTAACTTGGGTCCACAAGTAGTGTTTCTCCGGCAGGAGTCCAGTCCATGGTTTGTCATTCTTCAGTTCATTGAACCACCGCGTCGAATGCAAATTACTCGAGGTAAAAAAATGTTTCAGATGTTCCTACACCTCGTGAAGCTGTAATGCGATCTGTCTACGCCAGCGTGCAGCAGCGCGCTTAGTGCCGAATTTTGTTTTATTATGTAGTACGATCTCAGCAAAGCTCATTTCCATGCACACTTGACGGTGCCAATACCAAACAAGAACGATAGCAACAGAAGGTAATAGTAATAGTTGTTCTATTGATTACAAAGGGCCTCTACATTTTTATGCTGAAATAACTTATGCATGAAATATAAAAGTGAAATAAAACTTAGTTATTTCCAAATTTCAATTTTTAGCAATTCATGACGTTTGCTTGAATCATTTATGGATTGCATTTATTTCAGCAACTGGACTATATTTTTCTTTCATATTTTATATCTGATGCAACTGACCGTCTAACGACTCGTTTCTAAAACTTGAAAGAAAATTTTGAGAAATTAACTTCATGCTTTAATGGGGAAATAGGTACCAAAGGAGGACCCTTCACAATTTAGAAAACTAAACGTTACTCAAAAACGTGCACCTAGCCGCCCAACATGGAGGTACTCATCCATTTTGTAGCTCCTCAGCAGCTCCGCTGAAGCAAGTAAATCGTCCACAAGTCACGTACCTGCGGAGAAAAATTTAAAAATTAAAATACAATCACTGTGAAATGAGGGCATACAAGGACATATGCATATACTGAGCACACACCTTAAAATTGTAAACGAATACTGTTTTTTTCACATTCCGTTCCAACACGAGGAAGCCACAAAAGTTGAACATACAGCTGTTGTTGGGTCTAAAATTATACCCTGACTATCCGGGGGCACAGAATGCAGCTGGGCATTTGTTACTGCATTCTATGAAACTTTTATGGGTGCAGATAACAACAGTCCGCTCCTGTGTAACCGACCTAAGCGCTATGGCTTAGCGGCCTATGGCTTAGAGTTCTTTTAAGCTAGAATATGTTCCCATTTGAGATACGTGACCTCTGTTCCAAATTGATGGCTTGTTTTCGATTAAATCACAAACAATGAACTTGGGTGAAGCCCTTTCTTAATTCATGAGGGCCATGTCATCTATATGTATTCTATCTTAGCTTTTCAACTGACTGCCTACTGATTTTTTGCGGGATGATTTATTGAGAGGTTCAGGTGAACTTACATAGCAAGTGGCTGAGGGGGCGACATAAATGGCTCCAAAGTACACGGCTCAAAACTTTAAAATCACAGAATCTAGGTTTCAGTCGATACTTCAAAATTTTTCTGTATTATCGAATATTTCTTCCCACGAATTTATTTCATTGACGGAGCATTTGAAAGTGAGATGGGAAGCCCAGGAGAAGGCCCAAATTCATTATTCATTCATTAGCTCTAAGCCACTGAAGAGGTAGAAAATCTGTCCTTCTATTTCAGATCAAAGGGACACCTCAACATCGGTTCAATTTTCGTTTGGTGTTGTTATAGATATGTCCTGAGTCGGGCACCACGCTTGCTGAACGCACTAACGATCGCAGTTGATCACTGAAACTTTTAGATTCGCTTATGTAAACGTGAGCTAAGTACTTAAATTTTGAGTAAGTTACAGAAACTAATTACACGTTCCGGAATCAAAGGGCTGAACATGTTGAACACTCTGTGCCACAACCGCAAGGTGACCGACACCCTCACGCAAATGGCTCTGTCCCCTCAGAAGCGGGGTCCTGTCCCCTCCTCAGGAGGAGGCAAGCCTCTGTACACCGGAGCTCAGTGCCCCACATTTGCACGTTGTTGCGCTGGTTCACATGGTAACACAGCTTAAAAATTGGTTCGACGGATGGCTGCACGCATAAAATCATGTAGGGGTTTGACAAAACGATTAAAATACACGAATATGTTATTGTAAGATCCATGCGCATTAGTGTTAAAAAAATTGAGCTAAAATATTTTAGTCAAATATTGAAGAAGACAAAAACTATCGAAGATTTGTCTTCTATTAAGGAAAATACAATAAATAATGTTCAATTTTTCAGATTATTACTGTATTTATATATCATACCTAATCATTCCAATGACTCATGGGAAAAAGGACGCACATTGATGAACGAACAAAGAACAGGCTTAAAGCAGTCAAATAAAACTTACAAGGAAATTCACGATCTCTTTGAGAAAGAAAAAGGAGGAATATCGTCGGCAACTGCGAAGTGAATAGGTTTAAATTACAAAAGAAAAAGTTCTGTTTCTAGAACACCAAGATCTGGTCGCCCGAAAGCCTCTTCAGTCAAGGACGACCACACGCTAAAAATAACTGTTTTGAAAGCTCGGAAGAAAATATTTGGGATTCACTCGACAGACTTCAAAACAGCAAATAGGAACACACTATCAAGATCCAAAATAGGAAAAAGGATAAAAGGATTCGGATTAAGTTTGAAAAGTGTGCCAAGAAGCCCTTATTAAGCAAGGAAAACATCAAAGAACGAAAGCCATCTGCTTCAATTTGTGGCATGAAAGGTCCCAAAAGGTTCAACAAAATCGTACGGACTCAGGAATCTTGGTTTTGTGTCTTTAACTGGGGTCTCCCTGGATGACGCATTATGAGATCAGATGAAAGATTTTGGCAAAGCTGCTTCACAACAGCAGCGAAGGGGATCCTTTACAGCTACAATTCAGCTTTGAAAAAAATTAAGGGGATTTAATTCCATATTAATGATAAGTTGTAAATATGCTGATCTGATTGTTTTGAATTTGCTGAATTGTCGAATGCCCATATGCGTGTTATATATTGTTAATTTTTTCAATAAATGATCAAAATTAGCTTGCCTCAATTTTTTGAATACGAGTGTGTTTTGTAATATACTTGCACCTTCTTTCTTCCCCGGTGTCACGTTTTAATATAATTCGAGAAGATTCTCTTGGCAGCACATGAAATCAAGAATATATTTAAGTTTATATCATTATCTAGGGCACAACTGTACACTACATATATCAGAAACAACTTTTCCTATAAAATGCAAGCTTTCAAATTTAAAGCTTTCAAGTTATTTGAGTACAAATTTTGCAAAGTCTAAATTTATAATTCAAATCTAAATTATAACACAGTCTTCGAAGTTTTAAGGGGTAAGTTTGCAGGTTCCAAAAACCGTGATATTATCGCTGTTGCACCTAGTAACGACGTGAAAAGCAATTTTTACCCAAGATATTTGATAGTAAATCTGAAAATCACTTAATGAGGCTTATCTAAACATGACTTTGTAGCCTACTCCTGAGAATATGATAGGTCATAGTACTAAGTAAGCTGTCACGTAATATTCCCTCATAGAAACTCATTCAAGTTTTAAGATGCGTTTGTTGTTTTCGAATCGTTTTATGGGTCGGTGAGGATTGCCTGTAACAGCAAGGTAATTTTCCAGTTTTACGTCTGGGCAATCTAGCGTAAATACCATTTGATCCACAATAAATACCGCCCGATCACCTGAAAGTTGGCCAATAACCACACGGGCCCCAACGTTCACAAAGCATCGAAGCAGGCACCCAGGCGCAGCGCAGCGTTGCATTCACCTCTCGAGCACAATTGTGCCGTCTAACCTAAAAGCTTTCTTTGCGATAGGTTATATAACTCAACAGGATGAGAGGACAGGGAAATGGGGTCATAGCACAAAGAAATAAACTTTATTCATTCCAACGTAGTAGACGTACAAATCATCGTTCGGTTTTCAATGCCTTACAACTAGTGACGCTTGAGTGACGCAAGGTTTACGCTTCCTTTTCCTTAGGAAGCACTCAGTGGTTTCGTGAAAATCGGTGTGCCCAGCCGGGAGTCGAACACCCACTTTCCAGCAGTGGGCCTAGCGCTGCACCACAGTACCACGGGGCCCCAGCACAGCGCAATGGGAGATCATAGGGCAGTAGATTTAAAACAAAATAAGTCATTGCACAATGGAAACCGCAGCACAGTCAGCTGAAAAGCGTTCGTAGAGTAAAATTGGCATTGTTCCAATTTGAAAACTGAAACAAACATTTCTAAATAAAATAAGCTTAAGAACTTATTTGTTGTAGTTTCAAGGTATGAAAATTTTTTACCCACACGACCAGCATTTATTTTTTTATGTCATCTAAGTGAACATCATATTTCTTAACATGCCAATCTTCAATATGGACGAACACCTTTAACACGTGAATCTGGTGTGATTCTTAAATCACATGGAAGTAAAACTTTTACATTACTTAAAAACTCTTAAATTCACCGTCAAATATCTGGTGACGAATGTGACACGAAATGTTCCCGTTAAAGACAACTCAATTGAATTTCATACGCGCTGTAAGAAAACACACACAAACACCGAAGAGATGTCGATTTACGGAAGAATATAAATTCCATAATAGGGAGCTTAAAATGCTTGGCGGACTTGCATTTCAGTTTGATTTCCTTTTCACCGACGTTCACTGTACGATCGAGGTATGAGATTGTCTACAAATTAGAGACATCACCAAGGCGTAACCTTATAAGGCATTTTTATGTTATTGAGAGGGTCTGTGGTCGTCGTGTGAGGATGTTGCTCAAGTCTGTATCACATCTTCACAGGAAACTCATAAAGAGGGAATTAAAAACAGCTACGTCTTTGTTACCAGAAAAACGTTTCAATTGTGGAAACTGTGCTGTTCTTAGCTTCGGGCGTATGTCAAACTTGGCTTCAGCTTTCTGAGGTCAACTCAAGAGAAAAACGTTCTGATAAGCTTTCAGCAATCTTGCGTATGTCTTGTAAATAAAACTCAATAGCATAATGCTTAAAATTTTTGCTTTTAAAGATAACACGGCTCACGCATTACATTTTCTGCTGCAAAAAGAACTTCTCCTGAAATAAGAGACTTGGCTTGGTGACGAAAATAAATGACCGCAGAAATCAAGTTCTTTCCAGGGCCATAATTTACACAGAAATAGAACAATACTTTAATTCACTGAAAAGATGAAACCGACCGAAATGAGGTCTGTTGAGCTCGCATCAGCATTCCGTCGGGGTTCCAGTCTTCCATAAAGCCTAACTTGGGCTCCGTAAATGACAGTTTGACGGAGGCCAAAAAAGACCTTCAGACAAGACTGGACATCAATTCGGTCTATAAAATTTTATGAAATATAAAGCCTAACTAGGCATAGTAAAGAAAATGAGCCCCTAAAAACATCCTCAAGGCCGCATTTGGTTCTTACGGCCTATAAGTGAGTGAATGAAGCCGGTTCAAATTTCGCATGATTTTATGGATTTCGGAATATAGATCAGAATTTTATGGACAACTGGAGGCCTATGGTCAGCCGAATTAGCATGGACGACCAGAGATTTATGGACAAGCGGAAACTTACAGACGATCGATGACTCATAGACAACCGGAAACTTACGGACAACCAGAGACGCATGGACAAGCGGAAACTTGCAGACGATCGGAGACACATGGACAACTGGAGACCTATGGACAGCCGATGCATGCAGAGAAGGCCACATCTACACTGCCGAGACCTTACAGCTGCGCCGGTGCAGCGCCAGCAGCAGCCGCTTGCGACTGGCATGGGTTGCAGCCATGATATGCCGCTTCGTTGTCGGCGTACAGAGACGAAAATCGCCATCAATGCGATAGGATAGGGCTCCAATTGAAAGTATCATATCCTCTCGATGAATGTGCGATGATTGCAGTGCAATACTTTTAAGATTTCTCCTATTTTAAAAATAACCAGCCTATCGTGAAATCGAAGACTGGACTACTCGTAGGTCTGAAAGTTTCAGGAAAAAAACTGATCCGCGTTTTAGTATGTACTACATTTTCTTTCACGGTGGCCTACACGCACCAGTTGCGGATGTCAACCCGTAACTGCCCCGTGTATCCTACCTGACACACTTTCTTAAAGTAAAATAGCATTTGAGTCAATCGTTTTGGTGTCAGAGCTACCCACAACTAATGTTCTGAGGCAGCTGGAGTTCAGTGGGAAGTCGGAGCTGCGGAGCACCCCGTTTGTGCAGGTCACGTTGCAGGCAATCCGTCACTCAGGGCGCGGGCTCAGATGTGCCGTCAGTTCTCACAGGGACGAAAAGGATTCCATCTTCGCCTTATAATGCATTTTCCCCCGTAAATTTTAACATCGTGAGACGCGGCCGAGGCTGGTTTGATTTTCGACCAAAGTCAAAGCTGTTCTACGGGTTAACCCACGTGCGTTGCCGATTGCGAGACGGCAGGGTGCTTTCTTGTACAAAGAACCATGTGCCAATTCACGTAAAACTCAAAATGCAAATTTGATTGAAGCTCAGTTCGGACCCTCATCTCGACGAATAACTGCGGAGCTTTCAGGAGAGTTTCCTTGAAAGACGAAATCTAAAAGGTAATGAAATAAAAGTGAGCATTCTGAAATTGAAATGAACTCGACTCGACTGTACTGCACATAACCGGTGTTTTCGTGTGCGTAAATTTGACTCAAATCATGCAAGTGGTCAATATTCCCAAGCTGCAGGGCACTACATTTCGTGAAAGTATTAATTCGCTTCTAATTCCTGTTTATCACACACACGACAGCACTGCGTATGAATATAAGTAAAATTTCTAAAGTTCCTGCTCGAAAAGTTCCTTTTTCCACTTGAGGGGTGAAAAACCTTGATTTGTAATTTATGTTCCCAATATCAGGACCATTTTCTCCCGAACTCTGCAGCCCAAGAAAGTCGCAGCAGGAGCGACGCGGCGACGGCTTCATCGAGAGGTGCGTGTGCTGCTCAACGCACCTCAGTTAATGGAAGCTTAGCTCAGTTGACCTCTTCAATGGCAGCTATTTTGCCGAGCACGTGTTATACATATGCTGGTGATTGTTGCTACTTTCTCCAGATTCGCGACTGCACTGGGAAATATCGGTTAATAGTGGGAAAGGTCAAGGTAGGACGAGTCAACTCATCTCAAGCTTTTGTATTCAAAATTGCAAAATTGTCAAGTTTGCTCGTCTAAATTTGGGAGCTCATCTTTGCCAGTGAAGGAAGTAAGCTTTGGAAATGTGCCATTCCGAAGGGTAAGCCTGGGTCTGATACATGACGGTAACCTTTTAAGGTGACCCTCCATTGCGACGTCGTCTGCTCAAGCTTTTAGATTATCTAAGAAATATTCGTGAAGCGTGTGTGCCTAAGAAGACAGTGTTGTATGTACGCACACCTGTGTCGTGGTCAGGAACCGAAGGTGATGCGTGTGGCATTGCGTTTTTTTATAATTAAGGATCATTTCACATGCACATAACTTCTGGAAGCTTAAGATAAACTAACGTTTCAAAAGTAAGAATTACGTGGTATGCTTTCACAAGCGTGTTTTGAGACGCTACCTCACTGAGAGCATTCAAACGCACATAAGGCCTCTGAATGTGGATCAACAGGAGATAGCTGAAAAATCAAATTATTAAACGGATAACCCCTGAGCACAGAGCTTAGTGACAAATTCAAAACTATCGTTGCTGTTCTATGAGTTTCGTGCGTGTTAAGTTACCTGCATTTTTCTGTTAAATTGAAATCCTTTGTAATCTCATCACGCAGTTTAGAAATATTTCAAATTGAAATTACAACTTTTTTCCCAGAAGCTAAAGAAACAGTCGGTACAGCAACATGTCTAAATGAAATTGGATTCTCTCCAAAAGTAAAATGCCCGAGTTAATCTGGTGGTGAAGGTTTTCTGAAGCCGTTACAGGGAATTCGAGTGAGCTTATCATCAGCCCCTTCCATTTTGGCTTCTCCACAACGAAGATGACCCCATAACTCTCACGCTTGTATATCAGGGTTGGTATTCCATTGTTGTGGACGGTTGGTCGCTCACGCTGGATTTGCCTACAGCTGTTGGTTTATCATCGCTATAGTCAAAATTGGGTTAAAATAAGTACCTATAGAATGGATTTTTTCTGAATTTGTGTTCACAGAGAACTTTTCAATTTACTCTATGCTCCTGACCACCACAACATTATTTCAGAAGTGCTGTACAGAGAGTGGCAATGTAGTTAAAGCCACGGAAGAATTGCGAAGATACGTTCATTTTTTACAGATATTATTTCCAACATATAATATTACCAGAACTGCCGAATTTTACCATATGATCTGTTCCAGACGGACTCTATTTCTAAACATAGTTTGCGGACTCATCAAACGAAGTGCAACAATTACACAAAATTATTCCTTGAAACATGACAGAGTCTGGTCTTTATACAGTGCAGCCACAACGGCTCATTCGTAAAGAGATAGCAGTAACTCAAGCCCTAATGCAGACCAAGCGATCCAAGGGAATGCTAGCCCTAGCCCAAATCTTGCAAATTATCACATGCCATAAACGGGGCATGTCCTCATTACAGTTTTACCGCTCAGCACGACGGACTCGAAATAGAAACCCCGCAGTCAGTGGCTTCAGCAGATATGATGTATCGAGCAAGGCCTTGCGAAGGCTCCTAGTTCTCTTAGGCGAGCAGGCTAAAATTACGATTGTAGTGTAAAAGGGAAGCCGAATAATGTAACTCATTCCTAACGAGTGCATTAATTCGCTTATTGGTGAGCAGCCACTCGCATTACGAGTAGAGAAAGATTGAGCTCTAGTTGCTTAACGACTTGTAATATGGTTAGGGAAAGATTAAATAATAGTTGGTGAATGACTTGGAAAATTCACCTGTTTCAACATAAACTGAATTTATGCTCTGATTAGCGGCTATGACTATGAAAAAGAATTACATTCTGTTATATTCGTAATTCAGAAGGGAAATGCTGCATTTGAAGTAAGCACGCAGTTTCCCAACTATCAGCAGTGTTGTCATTACTTGCAATACGTTATTATTAATTTCCATACAGTCTATCAATAAGCAGCTCTTTTAAAAAAATATGAAAATTTATCCACGTCATTCAATTGGAGTGCTAGAACACGTAAACCAGCCCGAAGTGTTTCATCAATTCGAGAAAAAAAGCTTCCGCCAGTACACACCGATGATGCCATCATTTCCAGGCAGCAGAACAGATCCAATTATCGTTCTATAAACCGTGAGTTTACTGAGAAGGATTTCAGACATCATCAAGTTCAGAAGAACGACAGGAATTCATCTCTGGGGCCGTGAGTTTCAGAGAGGCGATCGCTTGCATGCGAACTCGCCTACTGGGAGACCGGCTGCTGCTTCCCGCTGGATGTATTGAAATGACACACCAGTGATCCAAAATGAGTAGCGTAAATGTGTCAATGGGTACTTCATTTCAGCCAGTTTTTACAGAAAAGCTTAATTGTTCTAACGTAAATAACTGAACAATCGTTAACTATATTTTATCGACACATAGCGTTATTTTTCTTTCAATGGGTTGTGGCTTTACTTTAGAAATAGGACGTTCTGGCAGTGGTTGCATATACTGAACAGAAAGCGCGCGTTGCAGGTTTACTGCATAAAACACAACATAGTTAGTTGATAAGAGAAATAACACACTTGAAAATAAATATACCCCCGTTCGTGATCTGGATTTAAAAGAGGGCCGCGAGTTTGCGTAGGAATTTTTTTTCGGAGAACACAACTCGGCCACGTAATGAAACAAAACACAGCACGGGCGCATGGAGATTTGTTCGCCCCACGTTGCGAGTTTCGCTGGAACGACCGACGGAGACTCAAATCCGCTGGTGACGCGCTGCGAAGTTGAACAAAGTTAATACTTGCAGTCAAGCCAACGAACAAAATAATTCACGACACGCTGGTTACCCTGAGTTTGTGACGTGAAGCTCAGTCTAAAAATTTCCAAGAATATGAATTTTCAAGCTTCTAAGCTGCTCTTGAATTTATTTCATCTCGAAAGTTACGTTTAGAGAAAGTTAAAAATTCAAGATTTGAGACAAAAAAGGTGTTATAAAATAGGAAGCAGGTGGTCCCTCAGACCTAGCGCTCTCAGGTGTGTGGCATAGGTAAATGACCAACTTTGGGGCTTCCCAATATCGTTTCACCCAAGTTTAATTCAAAACCTTAGCTTCAAAGCATGGAATTAAGAACGATTTTTTTGTAATTTCAGCAAGTTCCTTTGTGAACAAGTCACAGAAATTTATATCGGACCATCTAATGATGATAACTTCTCAAAACACAGCGGCCATTACACTTCTTCACATTCTGAACCCCTCAAAATAGGGCGATCATTATGCCCCATCACACACTGGATCTCTTAGAATAGAGCGACCTTTATACGTCATTATACTTTGGATTTCTCAAAATACGGCGATCATCAGACCTCCTCGCACTCCATCCCTCGCAAAAGACTGTGATCATCAGACCTCTTCGCCCTCCATACCTCGCAAAAGACTGTGATCATCAGACCTCTTCGCCCTCGATACCTCGCAAAAGACAGTGATCATTAGACCTCCTCGTTGCTTGAACTCTCAGAACACAATCAGCACCAAAGCTGTCATTGTTCCCACCCCGGAAGCGCAGCTAGCGCGTAAACACGCGGGGATGTGGAAGTTGTCCCGCTTAATTGCTTCCCAAATATTTGCAGCAGCGAGCATTGCAGCAGAGATCGAGTGGACAATTTCTGTGCGCTATTTCAGCTCTTAATGTAAGACATGTAGGAAAAGTCTCCGGCGAGTAAAATAAATACATTTGCATCACAATCTTGAGTCCTACTAATACGACTTACCGTTGTAAGTTGAAGCCATTGCTGAGCTTAGCTTGTCGGAATCGAATGACCCAGAGTTTTCTAAGGATAATGTTGTGGTTATATGACGTGGTGCGTGGGGTTGGTTTTGCTTGCAGTCATTTATTTAAATTTGTGATGAGAAGAGAGGGAGCTTGACGATCCAGTGTTACTCATGTCATGTGCATTTCATTTCAGTTGAGATGAGAAGTTTTCATCTTGAAGTTGGGGAACTTGAAATAATAATAATAGGGTGCTTTCTTTGAATGCTATTTTTTAATTTAAGAACTGAAAGCTTCATTCTGGTATCATTAGTTGGTGAATGACAAGGAATAATGTAATGGAATCAAATACACATCACTACGATTGATGAAATTTTCTCTCAACTCGTACGTAAGTTTTTACACAGTTTATATAAATTTTCCGTTTTAGAAATTCCTCAGTCACACTACATAAATGTAGACACATTTTTAGAGTCTGAAATTAATCTTACGGCTTGCTCCGTACGGTTTTCGTCATTATTGTGCAAGGGGTATATTGAAGAAGTAAAATCACTTCAAATTTTGCTAAGAATTATTCTGAAATGATAGAAAAATGCGTTCAAAATTGATCAAAAACCTTAACAATAAGTAACATACGCAGCACTAAAAAAATTGGAGGAATGAATGCCTCTGCCCATCGATGCACGAAGTTTATCTCTTAATAAGCTTCAGTGTTTACATGAAAAACAGTTCTTGATAGTTGATATGGTCATTCGTATATGAAAAAATAAATGCAAGAGATTGTTCAATTAATGAAATAAATGCTATGCCGAAAATGAGACTGAAGGAAATATTGAGAGTTTGAACAACCTATATAAAATCAAACATTAGTTTTACACCATTTTCCGCTTCAACAACGTAAGTTATTCCAGTAGAAAATGTAAATACTTCAATAAAACTTCTATTGTCATTATGTTGTGTAACCATCGTTCTGATTCGGCATTATTACCATTTGGCGAGCAGCAAACAAGACGATATGGACATACATTAATGAGTTGATCGAAACCCTGCATCGGGCACTTACATTGTTCTGAAGACGAACATAAAGCAATACATGTGTTGAATTAAGATGATAATCTGTTTTCTGAGGTTTGATCGAAATGTACAGAATTCTTCTTCTTTTTCTTACGAGTTGTAAGACCGTAAATTATAATACAGAAAGAAGAAATCACCCCTTCCGGTGACAGAACAACCCTAACATTGGAATAAAGAAACCTGCATCACTCCAATGTTGTGTAGTCCAACGGCACAGCCATACATGTGTTCCACAGGGCGGGCAGAACATCCTATGAGCTGCACGGTAGGAAATGGAGAGCTGCATCGGGCCCTTAGGAAGAAGACAGCCTGACAGGCACTCTGGCTGCCTCCGCATGACGGAATGCATCCTGGCATAGCACGAGAAGCTTGTGGACGGCGATGCTTTTGGGCGGCCAGGTTAAAGCGATGCGTGCTTTAGCCAATGGAATGCAGCGACGGTGATGAAACCCGTGATGCAGGCTGCAGCACGAGGAAAACCATGTGCATTCCGGCAAGACTTTACTCCCTGCCACACGTTGAGGAACAGCCGTCAGAGGAGCAGCGCGAGCAAGATGTCATGAGCTTCCTTTTGAGCGTTCTCAAATGCTTACCAAGTATCATAGTAATCCAGAAGATAATTTTGCAGTGTGCGATTGAGAGTCTCACTAACGAAACGCGTGCGCTGCATCGGCTGAACTCGTGCATCGCTCAAAAGCGATGTTCAGATGAATTTTAAACAACCCTCTGAACACTGCAAGCAGTCGGTCAAGTTCATGCTTGGAATCTGGCGTAATTTCTTCAAGTAAAATCTTTAAAATCAGTTTTGAAGTATCGTAAACATTTAACGAAGAAGAAAACTGCCAAAGTTTTTACTAATATCCTGTTCTTATTGAAGTGGGAAATAAAACAATGCTGGCAGTGTATCAACCCTTTAAAAATCCCACCAAATGTCCGACTTTTGAGTTCTCCTTAGCTTGACCTCTTAAAACGAACATAACAAATCAAATGATTTGCCATTTCCACGCGTCGAAAATACCCATAAACCCACACGGTATCTTTGCGTGGAACTGCTGTGCCCCTCGTGACAGGAGGCAAATGCTGGGGGCGGCAGGGGGCGTGGACCCCGCTGTGCGGACCGTACGAGCTGGCGGCAGAGGCACGCAACAAGTACGCGTCGTGCCCTCAATCGATGGCCTCCCTGACGACGCCAACTGGACTGGCCTCATATTCTTTATTTAGCAGGCAGCATTTGCCGGGTGTGCTGAGTGTATGCTGATGTTTGGTATTTAGCAGGGCAGCATTTCCCGGGTGTGCTGAGTGTATGCTGATCATTGGTATTTATCAGGCAGCATTTCCCGGGTGTGCTGAGTTTATGCTGATCATTGGTATTTATCAGGGCAGCATTTCCCGGGTGTGCTTAGTGTATGCTGATGTTTAGTATTTATCAGGCCGCATTTCCCGGGTGTGCTGAGTGTATGCTGATGTTTGGTATTGATCAGAAAGCATTGCTCGGGTGTGTTGAGTGTATGCTGAAGTAGTTTATTTACTATTTACGCGAGCGATAATTTTTCATAAGTGTGTCACAAGTACATATAAAAGGGCGGTTTGTACTGGGTTTACTGAGTGTGCAAAGTGCATTGTAAGTCGTGAGAAATCAAGATAGTATTATACTAGATTTTTAAGAACGAAAATATCGTAGACAAAAGTTATCACATATTTTCTTCAACAACCTAATTAACCATAAATCATGATCTAATGATCTGATTTATTGAATATTTAAAAAGTTAAGGATTTGTCAATGCTGAAAAAGCAGTCATTCAACTCATTTTCAGTTTCAGTGAGCCTAACATTATAGCAAAATTTTACGCGAAAAAATCACACGGCATTCAAGGCTGCGAGCGCTCTACGTGCGCGGCTCCTCTAAGGCTAATTGGGGGCACTGGCTCTCGAATCAAAGCATGTGGCTAAATGCGATTGAAATATTCGAGGTCAATGAGAGGAATTATACTCATTATGATTCTACTACAAGGCACGTCTTCGTGCTAAAACATATTCAAGACTGATGAGGTACAAAGAGCTTTACATGAGTACATCATTTGTTAACTTGGTATCATTTTGCTGTACCGAACTCGTCTATAAAAGGATACTGAATATCTAACTTGAGGCAATGAAGAATGTTATCGCACCTTCTCTGGAGAAACTCGTACCCCACGTGAATGAACGCTCCTGTGAGACCAGCTCATGCTGACGTGACCTTTGATTGTTGTAACTTGATGCAAAAACGTGGCAGGAACTCAGCCAGTCAGAAAAGGGCTTCCATGTGCATTGAATTCTTAACTCAGAGGCGATTTGGGCCCCATAAGTTTCCTCCGAAGAAACAGAACTCAATTTTAACAACCCTGCCACGTAAAACAGACTTTTGGTAAGGCGTACTCGAGCTGCAGTTTAACTGAGTTGAGATGCATATGGTCGGAAAGGGAAAAGCGGAGACGAGTTGGAATGAAATTTGAAGCCACATGTTGGAGTTTGAATGAAAATTTTAGTATTCAGTGCCTCACGTACAGTTCCTGCTTCAAGTTTATCAAATTTTCAATAGTGGAGAAGTGAATTGTTTTCTTTTGATGTCAATAGCATAAAGCGAAGAATGGTTTGAAAAATTCTCGCAAGCTTTGTACATCTAAAAGGATAACAAAACAAGCGAGAGGTATGCAGGCGTCATCTTTCTGCATCGCAAAATTAGTGAGACATTTACACTTCAAAAGTTTCTCTTTCACAAGTTGTAGTTGTAGTAGTAGTGAGAGCAGCGCTTCAGAA
>VOMN01096013.1:0-22587 GCA_014899125.1 Orchestia grillus
GGGGAGCATTCAGTAGCTGGGAAGCATGCTGGGGAGCATTCAGTAGCGACAGTTTGCGATGAAATTATTCGTACATTCCTTTGTACTAAACATTTTCACTAACCTATCGAAACCTCGATTTTGTATAGTCCTAAATTTTTTCACATATATATAAGCACGTGAAAAATAATAAAAAACTCAATTTTCAAAAAAGTAGGTGATATGAAGTAAATATAATAAGTAGATGTTCAAAAATTTATGAAGACAAATTATTCGCACAGTAGGAAAGCGTATCCAAAATAACAATATTAATAATCGATATTATTAATATTAAGAGCAATAATCAATACTAATAGTATTGTTATTAATCTCTCAGTTGAAAGTTTGTAACAGTCCTTTCCTAGGCTTCATGATGAGACTCGAGCAGGATGCTGCTGCGACGTCCTTATATTCCTCAGGAGCTCGGCATTCGAAGTCATAGAGGCGCTCCGGAGCCAAACTCGGCCAAACTTTGAACCCGCACGATAAACTGGCGATTGGATTTAAGTCACGACTGATCCGAGGCCATGGTAAAACTGTTCATTTCTCTCGTGAAAATATGCAGGTACAGATTTATTACGCAGATGTTTTGGATCAACTTATCACATGTGCAACTCTATGTTCTCGGTTCATAGTCCTGCTTTCATTCGTAACTTTCAATGTCACTGCGCATGACGGAATATTTCGCTTATTCGTACTATAACTTAAATTTTTGACAACGATCATCATTTCGCAGTGAGCGATCAGATACTATATTAGAAATGAAAGTGAAAGTGCATTGTATTTTACTAAGCGGAAATAAGATTCACTAAAAAATGTGTGACACTTCCATCGAAATAAGCAATCTTCTCCCTCTTTAAAATGACACAAGTTTACTCAGTACACTCGTGAACCTCACATGAAACCGTTAATTCAAGTTTTGTAAGTACTATAGGATACAAACTCATAAAAGTTTTAACGTACCAGAGTAGTCAAATTCGATTTATCGATGTTTGTGTAAATCTTAAGAAGTTAAACTTTTTCTTCCATTTCTAGCCCATGTTTCAACTGTGTTACAGTTGTATCTGGTGAGCACAAAGAATGCCACGATGTTACTAGCTAATATTTAGCCTAACGCGCTAGTCCCTCCACCCCACTTAAGAATCACAACAGTGCTCGTATGGCGTCTGCCCCACGGCGAACGGAATACGAAATGAAAATAATATAATTCAAAAACTATTTCCTGCATTTCTATTCTGTTTCGACCACATTCTTCGTTGAACTCTTTTCAACAAATGCAATACGTTTCGATAAAATCTTCAAAAGTATTTACCTGTAATTACTCAATTGAAAGCTCTCAGAAACATGTTTGCCCACGCAAGTCAAACATTGAAATGTACACGCCGCAATGTAACTTTAGTTGCTATCCTAGAGGACCTTATGACGGTCATGAGGGCACATGGCAGGGAGCAGCTCGTTGATTGAGTTACAAGGGTTGACTTAGTTACAATCCAACGTGTGGTGCAGACCTTCGCTACAAGTCGTACGAGATGTGGAGAGGTCGGTGTAGGTCCGAGAAGAGTCGGGAGAACAAAATGATCTGAGCCAAGATCCTCTTGAGTACGCTGGAACAACAGGAGCAGCCGGAAATGCTCTGGTTCTTCTCGGATGTGACCTTCAGCTCCCCTGATGTGGTCCCTTTCGCGTGGTTGAGAGGGCCTCAATAAGCATTCATACAACACCAGTGCGGATCTCAAGGTAACTTATGTGGATGTCATTAAAAACATTCCCAGAACCCATTTCATTACTGCCTGTGAATAGTTTTGGAACGGGGTAGAAAATATTATAGAAGCGGATGGCAGTTTTATTGACTGATGTGCATTTGGTGTGTGTCCAAGGGATCATAACGTTCAATGGTCATAAAATGCTCAGTATGTCTCAAATCTCTTCTCCGATTTTCTGCAGAAGTTACTTTGTTCGCAACTAGCTGCTGCAAGTTATAAACATACGTTGACGGTTTAACTCCCGGCCGAGCGGGTAACCGTTCATAAACCTGAGTTGAGTGGGGAATTTTGGGTCAACTTCATCACCCAAGAGAAACGTAATGTGACCCCCAGAATCTAGCCTGGCACGTTCCACCGCCGAGATCTGGACTTTGGACCTAGCAGATGGAATAGAAGCAAGTTACCACTCAGCCACAACGTGGTCGTGAAGCAAGCACAGAAAACGGTGTCCTATCAAGAGCTCGAGTTCCTGCAACGACCGCTGGGAGCACCGAAGGGACACAAGGTCCATCAACTGTAGCGTGTCTTGCAGGCGCGAAGCAGCCGCCTCACCCTCATTGGGTGCTGGTGTAAATGATAATGATCATAATCATCTATGATCTCACCCGTATTATGTTTCTTCATGTTCTTTAGCAGTCAATTAGAAAATCTCGCAATCAGAGCCTGTATCAAATTTTATGTCGAGTAATATTTATCGCACGAACTGAAACCGTTTCTCAAACTGATTTATGATTCCCGATTAAAAGAAAATCTGAGTGAGGATTTTGTTCATCATTATCAAATACATTAATTTCATACACTTCGCCATCACTGGGTTTGATTGAGTAATAATTCATTATTACGAGTATACTCGATTTCGCGCAACTTAGCGACTTGAATTACATCCAACTGCTTATTTATTATTAATTACTGAATCAAAATCTTCATTCGAAACATGATATTCATTTGGTTCCTACAGATATGAAAAAAGACGTATGAAGAAGGGGGCGTTGCACGTTTTCAGGTATTATGTATTGAAAATAAAAGACATTTAAGAACTGGTGCGTTCTACGAATTCCATAAATCGTTGTACGGGAGCCCAGCTACCCAGGGCACGTTTACCCAGAGCAGACTCGGAGGCGGTCGTCAGTAACGATGTACATGGGAACTGACACATTGCTTCACTGAATTTTGCAGCCACCTGTTATGTCATATATACAGACAGCTCTTGGTAACAAAATTACTCTTTGGTCTTGTCCCTGGACTAAAACCATAATTTCCTATTTCTCTCGGCAACTGGACAAACTGAACAAAATATTAAAACTTTGCTTTTGAGGTCAGGTTAATGAATTTTCAAATTTATCTTCATTCACTATAACACCAGTAATGAATATGACACAATTGTAACACAAAAACAGAGTTTCAAAGGACTACTCGGTGTTTTCAATTGTTTTGTAATAATAGGAGCATGGAAATAGTATTTCATGGTGAAGAACAGAGATCATGTTTCATAGCGTACTTATATAATCATTGGAGTTATGAACACAGTAGACCAGTAAGACTTGCTGTGTTTTGTGCCCGGCACGAGGGTGTGGAGAAGCAGCGGTACATCAGGAGGAGAAAACAATGAATGGTTGCTAGCTCATTCTAGAGTCTATTATTTTTGTCTGCACGTTCACGGAAATATTATTCGATTCCAGCTTAAATTACATGCGTGTGAGGACGCTTTACACATTTTCAACAGATTTTTACTTGCAACAGTGCTTTACACTTTTTCTGCAGGCTTATACTCACAACAACTAAAACAGTCTAAGTACTGCATACTGTAAGTCAACTGTTTTTTAAAATCCAGCCAGAATTAAGTTAAATTATCTCTTCATCAGTCATTGGGATCACGTAATCTTATCAAATGCATCGTACTTGAAAATTATGATAAGAGAATATGAATATTTTTAAGTCATACGAATAATGTAAGACAAGTTGGGTGTGACCAGCAAATCTTACTATGTGACGTCCGTGCTTGGAATAGAGTCGAACGGGAGAGCTCTAGAGTGAAAACTCAAAGCCGAATCCGAGATACAGTAATTTTTTAACCCCTCTATGGGTGGACATTTAGGTAAACTGAGACGTTTTGGGGGAATGTTGGTGAAAACAGAGAGAAGAGAAGAGACAACGGTAAGAACCAACTGCACGTGTGCTGCCATTAGATCTCTCCATGGCAGATAGATTCCATGCAATAACTCCCATAATTCTCATTATTGTTACTAATAACACCAATATTAGTAGAAATACTGTATTATATCCTCATTTATAGCGTTGTTCCCTTCTTAAAGCGATAATTATAACCGAAATCAATACAGGTATATTGAGCTTGGCATCACTCGGGCCCAACATTTCTTTGCTGCGTTCAGCAGAGTCCTCTGCAGTTGGCATACTTTGAAGCAACGCGCGTCTCCGGTGAGAAGAATACAGGAACTGAAACGAAGATGCTTTTGGCTTCAGGCGAATAGGGTAAAAACAAACGAAAAACCCAAGTTCACAGTTATAACCAACTCATGAAACTAACGTCACAAATTTCATGATGAGTAGATAGAGACAGCACAAAATATATTTAAAATCACTAATTTCATGTGTAGATCGGGATGTTACAAATTAAATAAGTCCTCTCAGTTCAGTGCGTTGGTGCAAGCGATGCCCTCGTAACACGAACAAACGATCCTGTGCGGAAGCGACCGATCAGATGAACCGGTTGGCAGCGGCGTTGCTGAGTAGCAGGATCTTTTTTCAAGCCCGCTGCTCCTATTGCTCCTGCCTCACAAAGTTATTATTTAGCTTTGAAACAATCAAAGAGGGAGTGAAAAGAGATCTTGCTGTACTGAAGTTATTGCTCGAAAGCTTCACTACAAAATACGAACTTTTCCAAGATAATACAGCGGTGCAGGTACGAAGGGCTCCAACAAGTTCGTGGACAAAGTCCATACTTAAAGATTGTTTGGACGGATTTTGATGCCATTGCCCCTATACGTTCTCGCACTAACATGTTATAACATATTCAAACACAAGCCCTTGAATGCACGCAATAACACATCGCCACCTGTTGGAAGTCAGGCTGGCTCCCTATAGGCTGTTGAGCCCAGATCAGCAGCAAACGAGGGTCGACCTTTCATGGACATTTTGAACAAGTGGGATGAGGAGTCTGCAGCTTTTCTGCAAATAATTGTGGCAGGGGATGAAACATGGCTCTGCCAGCATGATCCTGGGGATAGAAATCAAAGCAGTGGCTACCCCGGGGTGAAGGCGGACCCGTCAAAAAAATCTGTACGTTCTAGAGGAAAAGTCATGGCCACGGTCTTGTGGGATGCACAGGAAATTTTGCTACTTGACTTCCTCGAGAATAAGAAGACAATTTCATCTGCTTATTATTAGGGCATTTTGAGAAAACTATCCAAGAAAATGACGGAAAGACATCCTGGAGAGCTGCATCAACGTGTCCTCTTCCACCACGAGAATGCACCCGCTCATAGTACTCTGCAAACAAGATCTGTGCTACGTGAATTTCGATGGGAAATTATCAGGCACCCACCTTACAGCCCTGATTTGACGCCGTCCAACTTTTTGTTCGTTTGCACAGCTAAAAAAAACGAAAGGGTCAATTTTATATCAAAGAAGACGTAGAAGAAGCTGCTCCGTCATGGATCACGTGTGAAGCCCTCAGTTCTACACAGACGGACCTAAAAACTGGCATCAACGTACAAAGAAGTATATTGACTTTAATGGAGCATATGTTCAAAAATAAAAATCATAACTGAAATAGTTTTTTGTACTAACCTTTTTCCACGACCTTTTTGAAGCGCCCTCTCATATTATGGGATGTGTATGATTTTAAATGTGCCGCAATCTCACGTAAAACTTGGTGTAAATATCAAGTGCTTGATTTAAAAAGCGACACTTTTTGTTAAAAATGAAGAGAAATTTACAATCCAGTTTGAGGGATGTAATGAGAACAAAGCGCCTGCATGAAGCCTGCGATTTAGAGAAGCCCACCAAAAAACGTCTGGCAGTTCTGTGGAGGTAACCATGCGAGTCTTTTTTTTCTTATCTGCTTGTGCTTCCTCTCGGCAACAAAAGCGGAAGATTTAAGACTTTAACCTCACCATCAAAAGATGAACTGTATTTCCTTCCTAGCGCCAGTTTAAAGAGGAACGCAATAGAGTTTGGGAACTCATTCAATCACATTCAATTTACAACAACTCATTCAGTTATTGTAACTTACATACCTGAGTGTAATATTAAGCCTTTTTGTTATTAATCATTGATGTGCTGTAAATTGAAGGCCTTCATTTCAATATAGGTTACCCTAGAAGCCTTGTATCTTATTCTGGCCCACATGTGGTGTATATCCTGATCCCGGTTAATCGTCATTCCTCAATTGATTGTAAACCTGTACCTGATGTAAATTACTTGTGGCAAATAAATGTTTCAAAATGTTTCAAATGTATCACCTGTCACGAGGCGCCGCCGCAATCGTCTCTACAACACCATCAAGGGCAGAGCATTGCTCGAGACCTCTCGGCTCTCTGTATATGAACAGCTTCCTTTAAGCAGACCAACAGAACATATTATACTTACAGCACATGGCCGAAATCCATAAAATATCAGTTTTGTATCTATAAGAGCGTCCTTTTGCCAGATTAACAGAATAAATTATGCTAATATAGTGCAAATTCTACGCATATAAAGTTCTATTTCAATAAAATTTAATTTTGCATCTATAAAAAGACCCTTTATTTGGGTCAACATAATACATTACGTTCACTGTACAAGGTCCACATGCATAAAGTCTTGCATCTATAATAAACAAGCTCTATAGCTACGAAAGGCTTCCTTTAATTAGATCTACAGAATGAATGAAGTTAAAAGTTCAAGTTCTAGGTCAGTGATGTAGTATATCTACACGGTGCATCAAGATGATGACACTCTTATTAAGTTTAAAAATGCAGAGAAAAGAATGTACGAGAGAATTTTTATTTTCTAAATGCGTGACGCAATTTTATTTTATTGCCGCACCAATTGCCCCACCATGTAGATAAAATTCAACGTCTATGTACAAAGAGTTTCCTGAAGCCAGATAAACAGAGCACATTACGTTAACAGTGGGAGCCAAAATTTTAAAAATCCTTTTGACTTTTGTCGTACGACGAACAAGGCAGCCAGTGACATTATACTAAACTTCCGTATTTACTGAACACAGAACATTTCAGTCCGTATGGAAACCTATGCTTTTATACAAAATTCGTATGTATCATTTAAAGAAATAGTACAATCTGATTACATTTCCCGATTATCAACTTGTACGAAGAAACGAAGGTGTTGGTTTTGCCTTGAGAATGCTTAGCAAAAACAAAAAAGTTCAGTGGCCAGACCTAGACCTGGTGAAGTAGCCAACTTCACCGCGAGGAATTTCCCGTAAGGTGCCCCTATGGGACAACGTGAGGAGGCGGGCATTATGCTCATCCAGAGCAGGCATTTCCTCCCAGCGTCCAGTCTGGGATTTGCCTCGCAGCTGCCGGTCTCACGCTCGACTTGGCAGCGTGGTGCCATCAATGCCTGGACACTCGCTCGCCTTCGGCCAGAGGCCAAAACGAAATTTCTACTCGTTTCTGGCAAGGTGTAATTATGGTGAGCCCTCTGTTCGAGGATATGGTCCAACGCATTCCCTTGCACCATGATTGTCAGCAAAAGAAGGTTATTTTATTCAGAGTGGAGCCACCTAAGAAAAATAAATTCGAAAAGCGAGATCAAATAAGGAACAGAGTGGGCAACTACCATTCGATTTCTGCAATGTCAGTGCGGCAGAAGCAGAAGTGGTTACATGCAAATGTAGCTCGACGCAGTCTGAGCAAACGAACTGGCTAAAACCGCTGGCAAACGAACTGGTTTTACACGGGGACCTCTAACTCACTTCTGATGTTCGAAAAAACGAAACACTAAACCAAAAGTAAGATAACCTTACTTGAAATTCAAATATTCCTATTAAATGATTCAGAAGTAGAATGCTTTCCTAAGAACGTACCAGCATTTAACAATGCCCTCATTTTCCTACCCTCATTGCTTTCCTTAGAAGGCACCAGCATTTGAAAATGCCCTCATTTTCCTACCCTCATTGCTTTCCTTAGAAGGTACCAGCATTTGGACATGCCCTCATTTTCCTACCCTCAGTGCTAATACTACCATCATTGCTTTGTTTATCAGAACATACCAGCATTTGGAAATGCCCTCATTTTCGGTGAATGCGGCACAATTCGGGGTAATGAGCGCGACGGTCCAATCCACTGATGTTTTAAATGTGTTTTCCCATGACTGAATTTCAGCCATCTGGTAAAAATTGTAGAGGCATATGAAGAAAATTAACTTCATTACACAATGTTTGAGAAGTAAATTGAAATTAAAAACTACAATTTTTGACACAGACCAAAGTAAGCTGATGCCATACCCGCATCAGTCACCAAGTGCTACCCTCATTGCGCGTCATATTTCAGATAACTGAAGATTTTTGTGCTGGAATTACGAAATAAATATGCCACTGCAGGAGCTTATTGAAACAAGAGTTTGCACAAATTCACGCTTTCACCTTTTCATTGGTTCTTGCTTTCAGTTTTTATTCAGCCGCTATGTACTCTAGCCCCATTGTATATTTGACTAAACAAATGTACTGACTTCATCTTATTTAGCACGAAATTTCAGAAAGTTGACAAACATATTGCGTTGGCCCTCCAGTTAGCGAACCTATGAGCGTCGAAGCAAAACACTGTTGTGAGCAGCGCAGTTGTGCGCGCTGCCAGGGGACACTCATCTCTTCACCCATCCATCATCACCAGTCATCAGCCAATGGCAATCATATCGATGTTCTTCCGTGGAATCAATTACGACAGCGTACGAACGTAGTTCCAAACCCGAGCTTTCCAAACGCCGGAGGCTGATCCATCAATAGACATAAAATAAAATGATATGATGACACACTGGAACATTCCGCAGTCGCATCGGGACACTCGAGTCTACCATCACTTGCGGTCAGGGCACATCTGCGTTGACAAAACATAATACGGATTCTTTTCAGTTCACTGAACTCGACTCTGAACTCGATTGCACAGTTTAAGGAATTACGTGAAGCTTCGGGCTTGAAAAATATTCCAAAATAATGAGTGAGTCTTACAGAATGATGTTTTTTCATTAACTTTATTGATTTACTGATTAAATTATTTACTTGTCAGAGCATTAATCGCACAACAGCTCTTCACTCACAAATACGAACAATGGTAAAAGAATACTGCATCATCATAGACACCATAAAAACAGTTCGCACAAGAAACCATAAATAGATGTGAGATAAACTATATAAAATAATCTCAGCTCCGATCAAAATAGCATTAACAATTCAGTAACACGCTTAGAGTACACCGTGTCCGAAAGGTATCGGCTTACTTTTTCTTGCACCGTTCAGCTGATTAAGTCTTTAACGCGTTCACGGATGTGATGCAGCTGTTTCTGGGATCATACTTGAAACAGAATCATTATTTAAATTTCTAGATTCGTAGTATGTTTTCAAAAGTCGGTACTTTGGCCGTAGATTGGACATACCCGTAGGTTTATTTAGGACCATGATTAGGCTTTAGAAATAATTGTTCAGCCACGTACCCTAGAACAAATTTAATCAATAAGTGAGTAAATTGGTTAATTTTCAGAAAGAATAGTTGAATCCTGTACGCCAAAAGTAATAGCAGTGAGGATAGCAGCGCTTCAGTGACTCAGACTATCTCACAACGAACGAGAAGGGACCATTAAGTATGGATTTAGGAGGACAGGGAGTCTAAACACAAGGTGTGTTCCCATACTATTCCCACACAAGATTCCCTTCGCATAGAAAGAGCAAGTTAAGAAGGAAGAGGAAGAAAGATAAAGAATAATCAGAGAAGAAAGAATGAAAACGGCAAAAAAGCAAAGTGGGCACGAAGGATAGAAGTCTCAAAGGCCTAGCTAAAGCTGAAGTAATTCAACTGTGTCCTGAGAATGCTGGTCCCCAAAGCATAAGATAAACAAACCTAACTAACCTAGCCCTATTCCCTACGGCCTAGTCTTCGTAAGGGGTTGTGCAGCAGAAGTACTCTCATCAATTCACTGAGAAGTTTACGAAGACAATGCTCCCCTCTAAGACGCGAAGTACGAGCGTGAAATGCTACTAACACTACACGATACCGCCAAAAAGTAATACGAGGACTTGCTGTCTATAAACTTCTAAGTCCTGTTATTTTAGAAGCTAAAATTTATTTTCAATAAAAGAAGTGTGACGCTGCGTGCAATGAGGCTGCGGTCATATTAAGCTAATGGAAATAGAATGTGAAAGTGGAGGGGAGAGAGAGGTAAAAATAGGTGAATGAAAAAGGGGAAAGTAAGGTAAATCATAAGAACAAACAAGGATTAAATAGGAAAAATTTGAAAAATGAAGCGGAACACAACTGAGAATGGAATAGGAACCTTGGAACACAACTGAGAATGGAACAGGAAGCTTGGAACACAACTGAGAATGGAACAGGAAGCTCGGAACACAACTGAGAATGGAACAGGAAGCTAGGAACACAACTGAGAATGGAACAGGAAACTTAGAGTGGAATTGTTAATAAAACAGGAAGTTGAGAGCACAATTATGAGTGTAACAAGATGCTTGGAACACATTTGTGCAGAACACAACACGCTGGATGCACAAACTGGCTCGAGGAGTGAGCTAGGAACACAACTGGGGGCGAGAAATAAGCTAATTGAGGCTGCGATAGTAAACAAGGGACAACCCCTGCGCGATCATTTGAGCAGGTACTAGACTGACCAATGCGCTAGGAGGCAGGATGTGCTCCCCAGTACCTGGTAAAGGTGTCCTACCCGCAGGTGATGCCAGGCTGGGGTCAGCGCGGCCAGTCTTGCTTGGGGCCCCCCCTCAATTTTAACCTTTGACTTTCCTTTTTTTAATCTAGACTTTTTCAGGAGGCAAAAACTAATGCGGTAGTTTCGGTTGCTGTTGGAATTTTCTATCCTTCCTCTAGAAGGCATGTGAGTATCTTGGGAGAAGCACTGCTGTGGAACGCATACAGAGAGAGTGAAGTGTTCGGTGTTCAAAAGGGTAACACCCAACCAAAAAAGTTTAAAGCTGCACTCACGGCATGGCAGAGTCCTTCAGGGAAATACATCTGAGGGAACAACCAATCTCATCGTTTTCGTACGCACGCTTCGTAATAATTCCGGCGCCAGCGGTCGAGATAGTCTGGCTAACGCGTTGCGAGGTTAGCGCGTGGGGAGGTACTGGCACTAATACAATTACCTATGAAGCGTCACATGACTTGGCCATGACCACGCGTGCATAGAGGGCACTAACACACCCCAAGTATGAAATACCGCAGCAGTATTTCGCAACAGAAAAAATTTCGAAGCATTTTGAGTTTAAGATGAGGTACATGCTTTGATGAGAGTCACACACGTCAGAAATTTATGGCATGGTAAGGCACGCGTCCTCAGGGGTCTTCAAGGACTCAGGGGACTTCAAGGACTCAGGGGACTTCAAGGACTCAGGGGACTTCAAGGACTCAGGGGACTTCAAGGACTCAGGGGACTTCAAGGACTCAGGGGACTTCAAGGACTCAGGGGACTTCAAGGACTCAGGGGACTTCAAGGACTCAGGAGACTTCAAGGACTCAGGAGACTTCAAGGACTCAGGGGACTATAAGGACTCAGGGGACTCTACGCACAAACAAGGAACCAAGGAATTCAAACAACAACTGGTGATTGATGAGCACAATCATTTTCTAAGAATTCGTGCACATATTTGAAAAAACAGATGCTATAGACATAAAAAACTACGGTATTTCTTGCTGAACTCAGCTACTGATTTGTTATTCAAACATAGATCTTACGTAAATATATTATTGTATTACGAAGGTAATTGTACAAAAGCCTTTTAAAAATGTTGTAGTTCAGTCGTACGGGATTTTAACTCGACCAAAATAGAAACAAGCAACACACTCTGGGCTGTTAACACAGCTTGGAAACGTGGCAAGAGATTATTTTAAAAGGGTGAATTATAGGCGCCAGCAACGTAATTCACGGTCAAAACGAGGACCATAAATTCTCTTTAGAAGTCAAAGGGAAGGCCTAAGAGTCCTGATCGATGCTTGGCTGTGGCTGAGGAGGAGCTAAGTAAGCTATAAAGTTGAGCTACAACACCAGAGCAGGAGTCTCAGGTGCGGGTGAGTGCCATCCCTCAGGAGCCACCTAGAAATCCGCAGCTGAACGTCCTCCCTCGACGGCAGCTCTGAGGTTTAGTTGCATGACAATGCAAAACGGACGCCATTCTCGCAGTACAACATCAGGGATGCAAATATTATTACTTTTTATAACATCTCGGACAGCGACTAAAAGTTCCTGCATTGGATAACTATTGAAACGGGCTCAAATTATTTGTGCATACAGCATCATGCGAAGAAATAAAACAGGTACAAATTACACATGTATTTATGTAAAGATTTGGAATTACGAGAACGTGTAATGATTATACAAATTCATAACCCCTTCTGAGTACACAGAGCACATAAAGGCATCACCCAGTTCAAGGAGGAAGTCGTACGGTGGGACGAATACCTACAGAGAGAAATGAGACATTTCCGGAGCTTAGTTTCTCGTCAAACTGAACGGCGATTATAAAACTATCGCAGAGCGTGACGCCAATGAACATGTAGGCTTTAGAGTGCTAAATTCACGAGACAATATGTAAGAACCTATTGGTACGCTCGACTACACCCTTCTGGAGTTCAATAGAGAGAAAATCGACAAAAATCGAAATATAGAACTGCTACAGCACTTAAACCACGAGTGCTGTCGTGATATGGGTGCAGACTCACAGAACGACAGTCCGGTCGAGAAAAAAAAACCCCACGAAATTGCGTAAGAAGACAAGTTTGCCCTGTGGAGAGCCCGGCATGGAGGCTTGTGGCATTAGCGCAACCAGTCCTGAGGTGGAGGCAAAAAGGACAGCCTTCCTAATGCCTGGCATTACTGAGGGTACAACTGGCGACACCGCCACGACACCGCCCTGCCCACTGCCGTGTGGCACGACTTCAGGGGCTGTACGCAGGGTGCCGTGAGGACTGACTTCGCTTTTGGGCGCATGACGCCATCGCCTCCTCAGGTGCCCGACAAACAGAAAACACACAATACCGGCCACTCACCATTGCACACTTGACATTAAGTGCACGATGGCTTCTCAGACTGAGGTGTACGAAAACAGTTCATCGTTTGGTCTCGGGTATTTCGTCTACATACGCACAAGCGCAGCTATCTCTTGTATATATATATACAGCAATATATATATATATATATCTATATATATATATATATATATATNTACGCACAAGCGCAGCTATCTCTTGTATATATATATATATATATATACACAAGTGCACGGAAACATGTAAACTAATTAAATGAACAATTGTACTCAGCTATATACTGTAAGTGTAGAAGTAGATCAGGTATTTTATAATCATAGATACACCATTTGAAACCGTACTTGCTTATCAATACAGGTTATAGACCACATGCTATACTATCATGGTGAATCACACAGTTACAAGATAAGCTCTAATTCAAAATGTGGCACTGCACAGCAATATTAACAACATGCCGTAACACAACAGCCACACAACAGCAGTAAATGTGTTCTAAAGATTGCGCTAAAAATTTAGAATCTCCAGACTAGAGTTTCCCCAAGTGACCACTCTCTCGTCTTACTCTGAGCAGCAAATTCTCATCAGTTCCTGACTAGCAGCAGCCTTGCCACGCAGAGCACATGGACACGGTCATGAAACGCGCGTGCGGCCGCGACTGCCACGGGCGTAACACAACCTGGCCCCTACGTGCAGGACACGTGCAGGACACGTGCACGACAGCGTCCACTTCACGCGCACGCGGAACCATCCGTCACGAGTCGGGGGGTGTGCGGCAGCTAGAAGCTCTCCCCTGGGTGTATCATTTATCATGTGCAGCATCCCTGGGTTTGTGTTCAGAGCCCTTCACGTGCCTCAATTAGGCATTTGTACTTTCAGGAAAACGAGGAAAAGCTCCGATGGCACACATGTACGACAGTGGACGAAGAAAAAGAGGGACGTTCTTCATCCATCAACTGATACCATCATAGGAATTCCATCCAGTGGTACAGAGTCGAATGAACGAACACGATTATGGTTTAGTAGGTGAAGTTACATTTATGGTTTAGTAGATGAAGTTACGTTTTATGGTTTAGTAGATGAAGTTAAGTTTATGGTTTAGTAGATGAAGTTACGTTTATGGTTTAGTAGATGAAGGTTTACTATAATATGCTGCATTTGCAAATAATGGCTGCTCCTGCTCGGGGAAGATACAAGTATGTTTGATGTGAGCGAGGCAAAATAAAAACGGTTACAGCTCTATCGTAAATGCGTAGTAGAGACAGGTGCCTGTCATCTACCCACATGAACCTTGAGATTACTTTCAATCCTGTTTAGGGATAACCTAATAAAGTTCACTGCAGGTAAAATGGAACAATTTGGAGACCCTATCATGGAACACGATAGGAAACAAATGGGCACAGACTCGGCCGGTGACCAAGCAGTTTCTCATGCGAACAGAGGCGAACTAATCTGTCAAGACTAAGCACGGACACTCTTGCCCATTTTGTTCGTGGCGAATGATGTGTTTCATCGCTTGCATAGCCGTTTCGTGTCCCTTCAGACCTTTTCTAGCGGGCATTTTTTTTGCACAGGTTCTTCTAGTAAACAAACAGCGCCGATGACCTTGATAACTTAGACGAAGTGCCGTATGTGGTGGGCAAGAAGCTATCGACAAAATTTCGAAAGCTTCATTTGAAAATGAAATGTAAAATTGTCCTTCCTTAAAAGAGAATACATTGCGATTCCGAAAGCCACGACATGCAAAGAATGCACAATTGTTTCAAAACCGAAGCTATTCTGATATCAGCAAGCCTGTAGGATCAAATAATCTGTTTCTAGACAGTCTAAAGTGTTCGGATACGATGTGACACAAAAGCGTCCGTACAACACAATAAACAAAAAATGGAACTGTACTTAGCAAATCCAAATGCTGAAGACACCCGAGCGATGTCTTATAAAGAATCTAACTTTTAAGCGAGTTTTGAAAGCAGGCGCGACAGCCTGATGAGTCCCCGTCGGTCACAAGCAGTCAGAAAGAACGTCCAAGTTTTCCATGTCTCTTTGCCTTTACAAGTTCAACGAAAGACGCTTAGGGCAAATAAGCACATGTGCATATCCTTGTCAATTTTGAACGGAAAACAAAGAAACGCTCGAGTGAAAATAAGCTAGCTCAGGAGTAAAAAAAATCTCTGGCAAAACAAGTGGCCCAATCGCCTGAGCGATCTAGGGTCTCATAGGCCATCATTTGCAGTCTGGTTGGTAATGATAGTGGCGAACGATCGATCAGAATGTGAAGCTAGGAGCGAACGAGTGATCCTCTCAGCCCTGATGAGATCTTCAGATAGAGCCTGTCCGGCACGCACTCTCTCTTATACACGATCACTTGGCCGACACTGTACAGGGTGAACTCCTGCCTCACACACGCGCCAACACCGGTGCCATAAAGTTGGGTGAACTCAAGCTGCCTCACATGCGTGTTAACATCGGCGTTATAACCTTGTAAAAGTGACCTTCGTACATTCCATGATCATACTGTAGCATAAATTTTCTGACATCATAAACCTCACGGGCGACGCTGTATAAGTATTGAGCAGCTTCGTAAATGAACTACAACGTTCAAAAAGTCGTACGGCTGACGTCGCAACAATGACGCTCTCAAAATCAAGAGCCGGTTGGCATCGATAGGGGCCTGGAAGTGTCAGTTTGAGAATTGAACAAAAATTAAATATCGAGGAGAATTTTTTAGGGGTCGAGATGAATTTTACCGGCTAAAACGAGTAAGAAAGAGAAGGGATGAAGTAAGACTGACAGAAATATATCCATTAATTTATTTTACCTATGTCACGTAAGACAGGAAGTAAGTTCCCACGCAGTGGTGTCATAAACTCGATCAGTTAGAGAATATTGCATGAAATCACTTAGAGCAAATTCATCGCATCGAATATGAGTGAAGAAATAATTAGCCCAGGTATGAAATGATTCACCACTTGAGGAATTTAGCCGTCACTGATCAACAGATTTTACTTCACGAAACCAGGCAAACTTAATATGCGATCGCTCAAAATCCTACAGCTCAGTTACCAATAGAACAGTTCATGGCAGCTAGCAAAAGAATCGAGTTCCGAGACTTCAAGTTAGTCACAAGTTCAAGATAATTTTGCTCCTTGTGACGCAAATTGACGCAGAGCGAGCAAATAGAGTAATGTTTCTAATTAGAGATTCTCTCTTTCAGTGGAACCATTCATTCAGCCGGAACAAACGCCCAACTACGATGTTCGGCTAAACTTGAAAGAATTTCAACCATACCGTAACTCAGCAAAACAGTCAACCAACTGTTCAGCATCAAAGAAAAATTATAAACCAGCACTAATGGAGGAAATAAAATGCATTCGACTGGTGTTGGTTGGTCGACTGATGCTGCTGAGAAAGCGTCACAGGAAGCAGAAGAGAACCTGAGAGCTCGGACCTCCTAATGAACTCACTGTTCTGATTGAAGCACTGCAGACGGAACCATGCACTACGCAGAACTGTCGTGCGAAGGTTCAACGGCAGCCTTGTTAGGCGTCCTACGAAGAAATATGTTGATCAAATAACGCCAACGTAGTCCCAGTAATCGGATAGCGCAAACAAGGTGCAGTGCCGCTCGGCGTGCTGCCCGATAAACTTCACCATTTTGGCTGAATAATAGCGGCAAACACATTGACGAATCGCAGTCAAAATTAACGCTGCTGCTTCCTGAACTAGAAAGGCAAAGCAATCTCAGGTAGTGCTTGAAAAAATTGGCAAATTGATAAGAACAAATAAATTTTTTCCGACAGAGAGAAAAAGGCGGGCAAGTTGAGACTGAAAAGTAGGATTTTCTCGATGCTCAAAACCTGATCTCGGTCGGTCATGAGTTGAATGCAGGGCGAGCTGTGCGCTCAGTGCTCTTACATTTGAAACATTTATGAGTTTGGCTCGCGGCGAAAGGAAATAGGTGAGCGAGACACGAATGCCGTGAGGGCAGCCGTGAGTTGGGCTTGACGAGCTGACGACGCGCCGTGCGCGAGGCGGCAAGAGAACGGCAGCAATGTTAATGTCACAAGGACGGTGCCAATCTGAAGTCATCAATAACGGCATTTGGAGAGAATTGCCGCGTACAAGACGCCTTCCTATGCCGAAAATTTTCGAAAAGAACCTTCGGTGAAAAGTTTTGGGAACTGAAGTTGTTATAAAAAAAAACAACAAGCATGACCCTCAGGGAAATGCTCGAACTAGAACAGAATTATCACAGCCATTAGCAAAAATCGATCTTACGAGTCATTGACTTAAACTGCTTTGATTCCTGAAGCATGAGGGCGAAAAAATGTCGATCCCCAACAGTGTGTTATTGAGCTTCAATTCAAAGGCTGTGATCTCACCCATCACCGCCCACATTTCCGTGACCGCTCGTCCGTCAGACACAAAGCCTCGCCCCGCAGCGTCAACACTTCAGTCCCCACCGTGCTGTGATGCACTCAATTCCTGCTGTGATGCACTCAATTCCTGCTGTGATGCACTCAATTCATTGCTGTGATACACTTAATTCCTGCTGTGATGCACTCAATTCCTGGTGTGATGCACTCAATTCCTGGTGTGAAGCAGGTCTATAGCTTAGGAATGTCTGTCGATGAGATGTTCCAAACGGTGGACTTTCATGAAATTAGTCAATTCTTATCAACCACGGAAATCACAGAAGATGCTTTTCTAACACACTGTTAACCATAATTGCTGTCAACCATTAAATTTTTTTGGTGGATTCCTTGGGGAATAGAATTTTGAGGTTCATTGATTTTAGGTAAAAGTATTCGAGGTTAACTGCTCGGGGCACAGTATTCTGAGGCTAATTACTTTGAGGTTCATTGCTTTGAGGCATACTACTTTAAGGTGATTAACCTTAAAGTAGTATGCCTCAAAGCAATGTATGCCTCAAACAGGTGCAGGATTTTGAAGTTAATTTATTTGAAGCACAGTTCATACATGACTATCAATTGAAACCACAGTATTTGGAGATTAATAATTCAATTGAATTTAATTTCTGTTTTCAGAGCAGTTTCCTCACAAAGAATTTAGGCTATGGACAAATAAATAAAGTACTCGTTTGACTCAGGGTCAATACGACAGCTACGGCACAGTAAACTACTTCTGTTCGATAAATGCAGCTACTGCAAAAAAGTAATGAAGAAAGTGTACACTAAAGCTGACACAAACCTGACAGCGTCGATGAAACAAAATGAAGACAAGATTAAAGAAGTTTAACATCGAGGCTTGCATCGATTGAAAAACTATATTTTTCTGACGCAATCAAAGTGGGAAAATAGATCGTGTACATTATTGAGCTCCTGTAAATTGCAGCTAAATCGATGGCACACTGATCAAAGAGCGTGGACATGGATACAAAGTGAACTTTGAACTTTGCTTTATTAAATTCGCAATAGGAGTAGAAATTACCTCGTAAAAAAAATTGAAGCACAGTTTACAGAAGTGAGGCAAAAATTATGCCACAAAAGACCAAGAAAACAAAAAGGATGGTGCATTTGAAAGTATTTAGTCATCAGCAGCAGTTTTCTTTCCTTCCTTCCAGCGGCAAAGGTGTGCTCGTGCCCTCCCTGTGGCCATAGATCATCTTTCAAAAGAGGTTCATGAAAGTAATTTGTTGATCAAATTTGACGATGATCACGCACGGCTGGCAGCCCCACACCCTACGCTGGCGGGGGCACGACCCAAGCTCTCTAATTAATTTCCGACACGCGGGCCTTCAGCTTTAAGACGTTGGCTTTTTGTCGATTTTAGGTTCCTGTTCATCCGATAGTTTCAGTGCACGCAATTTGATAACGGAATTAACTAACATTACAATTGAGAGCAAGTCTCTTGAAGAGGTTTAGTCTAGGCAATGAGCAAAGCGGTTGGTGAGTTGTGTTTGTCTACCTTATGCTATGGCGATGGGNACTGTTAGGTTACGACCACAACTCTAGCTACGCCTTCGAGACTTTTATCCTTCTTGTCCTTTTTCATGCCCTTTCCGCTGATTATTGTTCATCTTTTCTACCTCTTCCATTTCAACTTCCTGTGTCTATGCGCAGAGGATCCTGTGTAGAAACACACCTGCGAATAGATTCCACGTTTTCTGAAGTCCATACTCTATGGTCCCTTCTTTTTGCTCTCTTCGGATCACCTTTTATGTGAATCAGGAGCTTTAAACTAACATATAATCTAAGATGATCTTCGGAGCAAGTTCTACACGATAACATTGACTCAAGATCATATCACCAAGCCATTGAATTTTTATTTCCTAGACTCTTTGACCCCCAGCTATGTTTCTGCTCGAGCCTGAGTACAATATTCGTTTTCTTTTATTCCCATGAATATGAAGCCCGAAGTTTTCTATAGCTCTAATCCCGTATTAATTAAGAAGGTGCTTCGCGAGTGCGATAGCGAGATCTCGCGCCTCAGTTTGTCGGTGCTCGCAGGACTCGAGCGCCGGGGCAGCGAGCAGTCTTGTGCTGAGCGCTGCTCCTGTCACCGCCACGACTAGTCCTGATCCCCACATCCACCACCATGTCCCTCAGCATGTTCACCACCATGTCTTTCAGCATATCTACCACCATATCCCTCACTATGACCACCACTATATCCCCCCACCATGTCCCTCGTAAAATATATCTATCACCATGTCCGCCACCATGTCCACCACCATGTCGCTCACCATGTCCATGGGCCCATATTCCATTCATACACAAGGACGAAGCTGAACGTTTCCTCACCCCCAGTCACACCGTGGTTACGAATCATGCGTCACTTCCAAGGTTTAGAAGCCTTACGCAGAAGAGACTGCGGCGAGAAAGTGCACAACTTGACGCGTTCTGCACTTCCTGCAACATGTGTGCACTCAACGCACGCCAGCCTGAACACTCCACTCCTGCGCTCTTGCAAGCCCTGGGCCAGCGCCGCCACTACCGGGGGGGGCAGCGATGGACTCCTCTCTCAAGGCACCGACCTCATTGCTCAGCATCCTTTCAGCGTCAAAAATTTTGCGCTCAACGAAAGAAATTTTAAATTTAATAATATCGGACGACAAACGAGCTAATTTCAGTATAATTTTAGGATTTCCACCCGAGAGGATAATTTTTTCGACATTAACCTGATGTTCATTTACGTATTCACTATCAGGAAAAAATGATCTCTAAATCATACGGTCAAGAATAGACTGAGAGAACTACTTTTATCGCAAAGTAAATTTCCAAAAATGATGCTCAGAGTAACATCATTACACTGAAAATTTCGGTGAGCTGCTCATAATAGCACAATAATGTTGAAAACTACAATTGATGATTAGGATTGTCGAAGTTGCAGACGAATGCTCTTATTCCTGATGTCAGGCATTGAAGAAGAACCAAATGATCAAGCGAATCTCTGCTCAGTTTTTCTGACAAAAACGCAACAACTGGAACACTCTACTGCCTGCTAATGCAGATCCAAAGCAACAATAAAATTCGTCAAAAATATCGAGAAAAAACTGACAGGGTATGAGCATGGCGACAAAAAACTCATGCGCGTAATATCGAAGATAAAATGTGGCCAACACCAGCCTTCGGAGCCGTAGATTAGTCCTGCAAGAATATAAATCTCCAGTATCATGGGCTCGGCGAAAGAATAAGCGGTCTCGCCTTTTAAAGAAAAACGCATAATAATTCCAGATATTTGTCCGTTTCCTGCAACGGAGCCCGACGTCCATCCATGGGCGGGACTGCAGCACTGCGCTGTTGTGAGGCCTACTCGCCCACAGCCAGAGGTAGACGGCGGGGAAATTCTTCTCTGTCTACTTGTCTCAACGCGACAGGCTGTCGATTCTTCTGTTAAAGCTAGTGGTGGTCTGGTTCTCTTTTGATACATAAAGCAGCAGCTGACTCTGATTCTTCTACTTTGATACGAAGGCCTCACTCAAGAATGTAATGCCGTTGATCATTATACATGTTAATTATAATTTAAAATGACGGTTATTATAATTTATGCTATAAATGTAGTAGTTCATACACATCTAAGTCCATAAATGAACATTACTTTTAAAGGTTATCACGACTTTGTGATGCAAACTGACACGTCTTAAATACTGTAGTGTGAGGCAACATTGTTCTAAAGTATTATACCGAAACTTGCCGTCGACTCATATCCTTGTATACGTACGAGCAGTGCAAGGCGTTGAAAGCCTCGTCTAATTAGATTTCTTCATTAATGAGACCTGACTATCAATTCATTAATTGTTTTCGCAAAAAATGACAATACGATTAATAATTATCAATTAATAAATGTTAGCATTCCCCTCCTAAACCTTGCCATAGAAACGATCGCTCGTGCCTCCCTGCTAAATAGCTAGTATAAATTACGCTACCTATCCTTTCAAATAATGGAATAATTCATGAACGAAATAGCAATATTAACAAAATTTCCAAAACTCGTCCAACAAATTTACAAGTAACAACATAGGATCATCATAAGTTGCCGTCAAACCAAGTTACATTTCAAAAGTTTCCCAGTAGACGTAATTAAAGCCCCATGCGAGTTTGATGAGCGTAGGTGGTTCTTGTGCCCACCGCTCAACAGCCGGAACATTTAACTGATACACTTGCACATCTGCATCATCCTAATTATATAAGTGGTCTACCTATCGTTACCACGTTTTATGTCATTCGGACAGTGAGATTCCGTCTGAAGTTCATTTTCAGTTTCAGGTCGATTTTCAGTTCAAATGGTAAATCTTTCATGTACTCATACTGCGAAGAGCTCAGGAATCCTACCTACCCGCCGAGGGCTGCTGAATCCCTCAGACAGGCTGGAGGGCACTTCCCCTCAGCGCACCTCCGCTGAGTGGAGCACGCGTGCGAGCTCGGCAGCACACGCTGAGCACATGGGAGGAACATTTGTACACGAGCTCCACCGTATGCAGGGAACATTGCATCATTTCATAACACGCATTTTATTTCATGAATACAACGAAGATTCAGCCCTTCTGATCCCCATAAGTGAGGCGCATAACACATTGAGATAAAATATTCACAACGATTTTGAAGCCTTCGTTCCTTAATGCTGTCACGAGGGTGTACAGCGCCCTCTACCAACTCAACGCCTAGAGGACTTGGTCACCTCCTCCGCCGTTCGATATACCTTGTCATCAGCAGTCTGTGCTATGCACTACATGCACCATACACACGCAGTGAACTGCTGATATCTTCTCACTCACACGCTCAACACACCCTCACACACTCAACACACCCTCACACACTCAACACACCCTCACACACTCAACATACACTCACCCGACTTGGTCATAACACCACAACACATAGCGTCAGTACTATCTCCCGCGCTAGTCAGTTTCCGTGGCACCAAACGCTCCACCCAAAACGGCACAATCCCCACGATACACCCTCCTTCATCTAACAGATTCTCTTATACACCCAACATACACCCGCATATATCCAACACACACCCTCCTACACCAAACACATGTTCTCCTTCACCCAACACACACCCTCCTACACCCAACACACACCCTCCTACACCCA
>VOMN01096019.1:0-11862 GCA_014899125.1 Orchestia grillus
TGCTGACAAAGCTGGTCAGGTGTGCTGACAAAGCTGGTCAGGTGTGCTAGTAGATCTGGTCAGATATTTGAGCAACATTAGTAAGTCATTTTTACCAGTCTCGCTAGTCAGGAAAACGCGATTGAGTTTCTGGACCCGTGAATTTTTTTCTATCCATTTGCTTCTGTGTGTAATTAAATGGTACACAAAAAACGAATGAATGAACAAATGAGTACATTTGCAGTTTTGTTACATGGCACGGCTTTTTGCAGCTTTAATCATTTCACATAATAGTAAAATAATGAAAATTAAAAGAAGTCCCTTAAAATTAGGTTTAGTGATCGTTGTACATAATGAATCGTCATGCGTTCACTCTACATAATAAATTGATTTGTGGTCATTTATATTTTTTTCTTATCAAGAAGTCGTAGAATTTTCGAAAAAAGGTACTTGGGAAAATAAAGAGTTAGCTAATGTAGCTATTGGGTTTTCACATGACTGGATATTTCCATTAAAATTTGAAGTACGTCTATGCAACTATATGGAAGCAAATTATGGAAATAGTAATATTTTAAGTTCAAAGGTGAACAATTCTAACATGTTTCCCTACCATGTCACACCATAATACAATACTTTCCATCAGCCATTCCATGAAGAATTGTTGTGTAACTGATACATCAGAGTTCACGGCGCTGGGTTGGTAGCAGGTGCAGGCTGGTGAAGCCTGATGATGCCTGGCGCGGCGCTGTCACTCAGCGCGTACTGAAGCTTTACTTGAGCGCGTCTCCATAGTTACGCTCCAGCTCGGAGCAACGTAGCCTCCAGCCCTTTTGTTTGCGCGCTTTGGTTCTCTTCGTTATGATTGGCCGCTGCCGAGCTCTTCATTATTGACAGTAACTGCTGTGCTCGCTCTCGGTTACTCCTACTCTTGTAAAGTAAGTTCGTTGGGTGGTGGAATAATTTCAATGCAAAGTTCCATTTCCATAATATCCGTAAAGCCCCATTGTAGTACAACATATTCGTTCTGTGAATTCATTGGAAGTAACGCGTGTTTTTTAATTGAATTATGACTTCGACTGGGCTAATGAAATCCGTGATTCAATTACTTATATTGAAGAATATTAATTTGTACTTTGGCAATTTTACTGACTTGTTATCGAACTCCCCGGGAATATTTTAAGTTGTTTAACTCTATTTCAAAGTGCTCTACAAATTACAAAGAATAGTGATACATTTCTCCTTCTTTCTACAATGTTCACACGATTTTCATCATTGTATCACGAATTTGGTTTGGCGCTTCACGTTCGCGAGCCTTGAATATTAGATGTAACTTACTGGAGGGAGAGGAGTAAGAGTTGAAAGTTTTTGTTAATTTAGTTTTAAAATTTAGGGTTTCTATGTCTTTTCCGCTTTCGTCCAGGTGACTGATGTGATTAATTCTTGGCCAACTGGTGTCATTTTTCTCATCATCATGTTGGATTATGATTTTTCCATTGTGCTTCAGTTTCTCCGCTATTTTATTGCAGAATATTGTTCCAGTTGAGCAATTTTGCGCTTCATGGCTGTGAATCGCATAAAATGTTGGCGAAGGTTCAGTGCAGCCACCGTCTCAATTTAGCGAGGACTGAGATTAATCCATTATTCTTATAGCAAACCATTAGCAGAAAGTTGTACGTACGAGAAAACGGAAAAACTTGGATATTTGGCTCGGCTGAAAAAATCTTATTCATACATTTGAGAATACAGCTATGAGAGTTGTCATCGGATATTAGGCTGTGTGGGCTTGATTTATAATAGGAAAAATTGCAGCAACATTCAGTTGAATAGAAACCATGAATTTGTCCATTTGACAGTTGAGAGTGACATATGTTGCTCGGTTAACGCAGAATGGGTGATATCATGCGATGTCTACACCTTGGAAAATAAAATTGAAGAAAGTTTCTAAATGGTTGAACAAAAACGTCAATAAGATACAGTTTTGCTGACTTGTTATCGTAGATCCCTGGAATAGTTCACCTGTTTTATCCCATTTCAAAGTCTTTTAGAAATTACAAGGAATGGTGGTACATTTTAACTTCTTTCTACGATGTCCAACTGATTTTTCGATGTACAAGCCCAACCCTCACCATGCATGAGAGGCGAGCGTTGAAGGGAATTGTCTCATTGTGTACTTTCGATGAGTTCATTAGGAGGTATGTAGGATTCTAGAGCTTCACTTGTAGCTTTGTACGAATTGGCGTAGTCCTTTTCGGTGGTTCGGTAATTAGCACTCGTCAGAGATGTTTCCAGCTACTTATACCACGATCAGTCACATTTGTTGCACGAGTCCTATATGGAAACCAGTACCTTTTTTGAACCACAAGTATCTTTTCTGCGTTAAATTCATTATCTGTCATTTCTTATTTGACTGTAGCACTGTGCCATATGTGAATAACTTGTGGTCAATTAATGCTTCCAACAATTCGAGTTTGTTGTGGGATTGGCTTTGAAATTAGGTTCTCTCGATCTTCCAATATCCTCTGCGTCTGTCCTGTGTGTGAGGCTGCTGGACACTGATTACAGCTGAGCTCTTGCCCGAGTGTCTTGTACGTTTTGTTATTTTGCTTACTTCATCGTTTTTTCTTTAGAAGAAATGTCTTTCATGCGAAGGTAGCAAGCATGTGAGGCTCACTGAAACTCATCAACTCGGCACCTCGTGATGCCTCTGAAATTGTGTTTTTGGAGTGTCAATATGACTGTGGTCTGAATAAGGATTGTAACGTAGAGTGATAAGAAAAATAATAGCAAGGGCAATGGTTTCAAATTAAAGTTAGTGATAATGTTAACGATAATGATTACAAACATTACTCGTTTTGTGTCCGAGAGCTGTACCCTGCTGAGCAAGAATGCCCTACGTAATGGTTATCATGAAACCAAAAAATTAGAAGAAAATGAGTAAAAGAAAAAATGAACTTTCCTTCCTCATCGATAATCTGCTAATGAAGTCGACCCAATTGAAGGGTTGTATGAAGTTTTCCTGAGACCAATGATACTCTGTGATTTGGAGATAGGCCTGGTGCGGTAGACTGGACTTGAGTGATTTACCGTCAGAGATTCGTCGACGGCACCCAGGCGCCGTGATAAACGGCATCTTGGCAGAGTGATAGAGTGGAGTCTGAGAGAGCGCAAGACGGGATGAAGCGAGTGGGAGTAGCCGTCGGCTCGACTCGGAGAGTAGCCGTCGGCTCGACTTGGAGAGTAGCCGTCGGCTCGACTCGGAGAGTAGCCGTCGGCTCGACTCGGAGAGTAGCCGTCGGCTCGACTCGGAGAGTAGCCGTCGGCTCGACTCGGAGAGTAGCCGTCGGCTCGACTCGGAGAGTAGCCGTCGGCTCGACTCGGAGAGTAGCCGTCGGCTCGACTCGGAGAGTAGCCGTCGGCTCGACTCGGAGAGTAGCCGTCGGCTCGACTCGGAGAGTAGCCGTCGGCTCGACTCGGAGAGTAGCCGTCGGCTCGACTCGGAGAGTAGCCGTCGGCTCGACTCGGAGAGTAGCCGTCGGCTCGACTCGGAGAGTAGCCGTCGGCTCGACTCGGAGAGTAGCCGTCGGCTCGACTCGGAGAGTAGCCGTCGGCTCGACTCGGAGAGTAGCCGTCGGCTCGACTCGGAGAGTAGTTGTCGACTGGACTCGGAGAGTAGTTGTCGACTGGACTCGGAGAGTCGTTGTCGATTCGACTCGGAGAGTCGTTGTCGACTCGACTCGGAGAGTGGTTGTCGATTCGACTCAGAGTGGCTGTCGACTCGATTCGAAAAATAACCTTGTAACTCGATTAGTTGAGCTGGGTGAACTGGAGCTTATGAAGTGGTAATCCATTGCAACTTCAGACGTTGAATGCACCCAACGAGGTAAAAAGCAGCCTGCACAAAGACTTGTGTAATGTCCCATGAAAATTTTTTCTATTAAGCTAAGAAACGAAGACTGAGAAACGCAAGATGCTTTCAGATGTGGCTCCACGAGCATGAGAAGCTGAAAACCTAGTAAATACAGCAACCAATATTGTACCTGAGTGAAGAAAATACTCTTTGCTAGGCATGATCCCGATTGATTCTTAACCTATAACTGGAGAAAACAGAAGAGGTGCGCTATATTTAGCAGAAGTTCAAAGACTTCCAAATGGTAAAGGCTTTTACATTGCAATAAAATGATGGAGAAATCAAGTTACTTTTAATTTTGCATATCAATTTGACTACTGAAATAACTGGCGTAAGGATGATAATTGTTTGCCCAATTTTATTTCTAGAAAACACTCCGTTATTCAGGTGCTACTACCGTGTTATTGGTCTCACTTAAATATGATCAACTCTGATTGATCAAGGGTCCATGCTTCTTGTTGGACTTGTATCACTTGCTGTTTTTTTACCTGAAAGCGTCAGGTGTAGAGGAGTAAACAAAGTTTAAGTACTTTTTCTGTTGACCTAGGCTGATATTTTGGCATTTAAAAAGATATTGTTACAAGACTTTGGAACTGTTCTGAATGATAAAAATGCTGAAAGTCTAACTCTGAGGAGCTGGAAGAAGAAGGTTGAGGGTGTGAGGCAAGACGGCCAACAACCTGCAATAAGATGACTGCGCAGGAAACGGAAGGTTAGATCTAGGATATCGAAAAACTACGAGTACTTAATGGAAAAATTTTAAATGGGTATAATTGACATTCTGTAAGGAAAGAAGCGGAAGGTAGCAAGAAGATAAACAGAATTCCAATACTCAGCTACTAGCGCTACACATTTTCGAAGTGGAAGTAGACTACCGTAAGCCAAGGGCAGGGTAACCTGGACCTTGTGGAGCGAACCATCGCCGTAGGAGCGGGAGGGAGATATGGGCGGTGGGAGGTCGAGGGACGACCACGCAGCAGGTCGGCCTGGCTGCTGATTGCTGCCGTCGAGGGCTTCCTTCCCCGCCTCGCTGGTAAACAACCTGGAAAATCTGCCCCTGGCTCGTGGCTGAGCTGCTGTTCCAGCGGGAGCGTGAGGGTGCGAGGCCAGCGTCCGCCGCTGCTGTTCCAGCGGGAGCGTGCGGGTGTGAGGCCAGCATTGGACGCGGCAAGTTGATCTTTCACTTGCTTGCGTCACTCTGCGAGTCTTGTTGTTTACGATGATGTAATTATGCTCTTATAGTATGGGTATCACAATGCCATATTTTTTCAATATATGTACATCAATTTCTCCGCTATACTTCAGGAAACAATTGCTAGCCCTTCCCAGAGTAATCAGGTATCTAGTTACGCATGCCATCCTTCCGTTATAGGAGTTTTTAAATTTGTCAAATGATGACGATGAGCAGAATAACTCGTTTGATCAAGGCAAGGTCAGAGATTCTTCACATTCTCTCAACCTCCACCGAAATTCGCTCGACAGTTCTGGTGATGTCTGCTAATGTTGTTACTCAATAGTTCATCTGTTTGACATGGCCTGAATCAAATGTAAAATGATCAAATTTAGTGGAAGTTCATCTCCATTTCATCATACTTGGAAGCGTACTCTTGTCACGTGTGCATAAGTGTCGTGGTTTTCCTTTCCAAATGAGACGATCTGAAAACAAGGTACGATGAGGTTTTTCCTGGAAACTCCGTTTACGTCATACTTGACAATAGCCAACGCTAGCGTGCAAAATCGAATGCAATATGTCTTCGACAGTAGGGAATCAGCCTTTGATATTATACAGACGTACTTGTCCGCAGATATTGGGTGGAATAATATTTATAATTGGTAACGCTGGCGAAGTTGATTTCGTTTACGCATGTTCATTCGTCTAGGTTGTAGCAGCTAGCTACTGGAAGGGTCCCAACAGCATCTCAATGGATTGGTGGTAAACTGATGCTGTAGCACATAAATTTCATTGGAGATGTCTAGAGATTCCAGCGATATGAAACGGGGTATTATCGCGGGTTGGCTCTATGCTCAGGTATGGTGAGTTATCCTTGTGTTGCTTAGATTTTTGGGAATCACCGCAATACTATTGAACTGTCCTTGTTTCTTCTCGGAGTGCTGTTGCGAAACTTTTAAGTGCACACATACGTAACTAGGAATACAAGAGAAAAGTAGTGTAATTTTATTTCGTAAATAGTCTGAATTGTCTGTGTGTCATACAACTTTTGTGACTTTGAGATACGGCAGTTTTTGAGCTCCAGAAATTGAATTACTAGAAGGTTAGTGTTCAATTGTCTATGATATACAATTTCTATTAATCTGAAATCTTGCAATATTTTGAGCTACCGAACATGAACTACAACTGGCAGGTTACTCGTAGAGTGTTCAAATGCTCTTAATTAAATTCCCGTTTCAGCACTTACGTAAATTTTCGCGGAAAGTGAGTAATGTAATTACTGAAATTTTTCTGATTTTTTGCAGTAGAGGTTTATAAATTTGGTTGTTTTGCTTAGTCCTGCAGGGTACGCCTGTAATACAAACCCTGTGTCTACAGTTTGTCGAACGTCGAGAGCTCTAATGAGAGTAATTTTTTGTTTAATCTGACTTCCAGAACAGTTTTGAGCGTGAAATAGAAAGTAATTTGTCGAGAAGAGAGGGAACTATCGACGGTCGGCAGAGACCACCGGCAAAGCAGAATAAGAGAGCGCCATTGCACGGGACCGCCGGCGTGGAAGCTCTACATGGGGGGGTGGTTAGGATGAGGATGGAGAGAGGGAAAGAGAGAGAAGGAGGCAAGGAGCAAAGAAAGGGGGGGGGGTGAGAGGAAGAGACTGAAAGAACAAGAGATAGAGGGGGTACAGAGGGAGGAGGTGTAAAATAAGATTAAGTAAGAGGGGGAAAGAGAGAATTGAGAGGACTGGGAGGCCTGCGATTATCCAGAGACCCGCTCCTCCCACTACAGTCGTCGCCTCTCTCAAGGTTTCCATTCTGCCTCTCTACCTCCCTCACTTCCCCTCCCTCTCTCTCTCACGTCGACTGGTCGCTCGTACTCTCATTTGCTCTCCCTCTCTATTCCTCCTTTCCTCTCCCTCGTTCCCTGCGTGTCCCTCCGCCGCAGCCTGTTGCTTCTGTGGTGGCTGAGGGTAGTGCGGGAGGGAAGCCCTCCGTGGAGGGAGCGAGGGAGGGCTGAGGGAAAGCCTGGCCAACTGAAGGAGATTGGCTCGAGCTGATCAAGGCTCTTGTGAGAACACCGTGTAGGGGAGTTCGGTGAGTGGTGCAGCGATAAATATTTTCTTGATAATAACACAAAATTAAAGCTGGTTTCGGAACTCTTAACTAGCAAGTACGGAAATGAGAGCGCATGTCGGTTTGCCAAGCTTCGGCCAAAACGACCGGTAAAGTCGACACTTGTTAATGGACGCGCTGGATGAAACAGCCAGTCCCGACCTTGGCTGGAAGCGAACAGGAAAGTTACCTAAAGAAGCTGTGCTATAACCGTTTTTTCTGCTAGTTAAATTTTAACTGAACGATCGGAATCTTACATGCGCACGCTGAACATCTGGAAAATGGGCTAGCGAGAGAAAGTATTGCATAGTGATCAAATATATTTTTTTCAGTTGCAAATCCTAACCGAGAAGCAAATTTACCTGCTTTCATGAACAGTATGAATTAGCAACTGGTAACATGTACGTGTGACGTAAATATGTAGCATGAATAGTGAAATAAAACTAAAACTTGTTTGAACTGCGCATTCCTATTTTTCGATTTTAAGCAATACGATGAAAAATATTGACCAACTCTTCAAGTCCGAAGTGTTGAAGAAAATTTTTACAACTATTTGAACATTAAAGACGTTTGTCGCTCACTCCTTCCTGTCATTTGTGTCTTGGGACTTGATCTAATGAATAGAGATTCCTAAGCGAAAACACAATTATAGATAGGCTGGAGGATTTCTGTCTCTCGCTCCTACTTTGCTTCTTTCAATTGTGACTACATTTTGCTATTTCTTGTTTGTCTTGTCTTCCTCTTCATTAGTAATTTGCTTTTGCCGTGCGCACGGGAGCTTGTGTGGGAATAGAGCTGGTACATAGGTTCCCCCTTCTCTAGATTTCATATTAAATGGTTGGTCCCACCTCTTCGCTGTCTGTGCATCACATTTCATGTGGATAGGGAGCTTTCAACGAATGAATAATCTAGGTTAATTAAGTTTGTCAATCTTACCCTGTGCAAAATAGCATCTCCAGGGGGATATTGCTAAGTTACTTCAGCTTTAGCTAGGCCTTCGGGACTGCTATCTTTCGTGCCTATTTTGCGTCTTTCCATTTTCCATTTTCTCTGACGATTCTTCATATTTTCTTCTTATTTCTTTTTAACTTCTGTTTTTATGCGCAGGGGATCTTGCGTAGAAACATACCTCGTGCTTAGATTTCTCCTTTTCCAAACTCCATACTTAATGGTCCTTTCTCTTTCGGTGAGAGACAGAGGTACTAAAGCGCTGCTATAACTTACTACTACTCGTACTGTGTAGTTACGTCTTATGCTGCAGAGCAAGCGAAGAAATACATACGTTTGAAACTTTTTTGACGGCAGTGCTAGACTTCAAGGGATTCAAGCCGGGTGGTCATTCATTGAAAGTTAAATGGTGAAAACGTGCCTTGATTTAAGAGCTAGAACGCTTTCAATTGAACCAATGTTGGCGTAAGTTTTAGCTGGACCATGAAATGGAAACAAGTTTTGCTTGCTATTCGATATCATTTGCTTGAATTCATCCTTCAAATGCTGGGGAGTTAGCATTCTTTATCTTAGACATTCAGTATTTTATGTATTTAAAAAAAGCGAACAACGTACAAGCAATTTTCTGTACGGACAACACTGGATATGCAATTATTTCTCCATTGTTAGGCGATTTCTAAGGTTGGCTACTGCTATTCTCTCTTATCAAAAACGGTACGAAGGCATACAAACACTAGTGTAAGCGAAATATTAAACTTACTCGTAAAATTGTGCGTTTAGTACATTTTAAATTATTTTAACCCTCCGAGGGCTAAATTTTTTTTGAGGGAAATCTGTGAGTAACGACGCCGCACGTTACTCGACACGACAGCTTCTGGGTGTAACGTTGTTGTGAAGTGACAAAATGTGCGACAGAGTATTACTGAAGTCTTTGATTATGGAAGTTTCAATTCGTAGCTTTAATTGAAGTAAAACAAGTGAATAATCTTGTACAAAAAAAAATTGATTGACGAATTGTGCATTGTTTTTTGCTCACTCTACCCCAATAAATTTTTAGACTTCCAAAGAAGACACTATACTAAACCTAAAAAAAACGGAGAAAATATGACGAGACCGAATAAAATGTAGACAGTTCAGAAAATAATTCAGGAGAGTTTCCAAAATTTTGCCTCTCAATCAAAATCAGATCCGGAAAAGGGCAATCGACCGATATTGATAAGGCTTTTTCTAATAAAATTCGAGATTTGAATAACAAGCTAATACAGTTGCGAGTTTATTTACTTCTGGTGTGCATTCTATCTTAAGATGAAAGTTCCTGTATGCCTCTTCCCCGGCGCAAAGCTACGATCATTAATTAGCATGCTTGCAGTGGAAAACGATTTGTTTGAGTCCCGTGGTACTTCTCGTCAATAAATGCAAAATCATGATAATCCAGTCTCTATTTTCACGCCTTTGAGCGTCCAATAGGTCTTTTATTGATTATTGATGGATTTCCGATAATTATTTCTCCGACAGAACACAAAATTCCGATGTTTTAGAGCAATCGAGACGCAAGGAGGCAATCCTGACGAATAGTGGTTATTTTTCTTTTTTTCCCCGAGTCGAATTTATGCCTTTTGCCTCTTTTGACAAATAGGAAAACTGACGGCTAGAGCATCGTTCCCAAAAATGCTTCCATGAAACAACAGGTACATCATTTGCGGGCCCGCCGTCTTGATCTTTATTTGTCTTTGGTCGTTTAAAGTTTATGTATTGACTTAACGCCTGACATCTCGTAATCTTGTTTTCGAATTGCGAATAAACGATCGTTCATAGTGAAGAATTAATAATGTTTTGGGTTCCAGGAAACTGAAATGTTTTTTTTTGTACACGGTCGTCAATCGAACATATGGCCTTTCATTCCTCTTTAAGGGTCGAGACGGAAAATTGAAGTTCTAATTTTGACCGCAGTTAAAAACTTGATGACGATTCACAACTTGATAACGATTCACAACTTGATAATGATTCACAACTTGATAGCGATTCACAACTTGATAACGATTCACAACTTGATATCGATTCACGACTTGATAACGATTCACAACTTGATAACGATTCACAACTTGATAACGATTCACAACTTGATTACGATTCACAACTTGAAAACGATTCACAACTTGATAACAATTCACAACTTGATAACGATTCACAACTTGATAACGATTCACAACTTGATAACGATTCAGAATTTGATTACGATTCACATCATCTAAGTGTGATTTTTCGAGGTTAGTGAAAGGAAAAGTAAATTTTTTTAGAAAATTGAGAGTACGTATATTATTTCAAAATTATTTTCGTCTATAATTAATGGTTCTAACACTACTGCTCTCATACGACACCATTATAAAGGTACCGAATTTCAGTACTCTGCCTTCTATGCTCGTGCGTTAACGAATCTTCATAATTTTTTCATGTTCAAGAAACTTTCTTACGTCTGAGGCTATTTCAAAGCCAGTACTAATTCAGCATCACCTTGGCAATGTTTGCAGCCCTTACTTGTGTCGGTCAAAGCAACGCGATGGGAGGAAAGGTCCGGCCACCTTAACAAGGTGCCTGGTGCCGCCACAAGCAGTACAGCTCAACTAGGTGCCTGGTGCAGCCACACGCACTGCAGCTCAACTAGGTGCCTGGTGCAGCCACACGCGGTACAGCTCAACTAGGTGCCTGGTGCAGCCACACGCAGTACAGCTCAACTAGGTGCCTGGTACAGCCACACGCAGTACAGCTCAACTATGTGCCTGGTGCAGCCGCACGCACTAGAGCTGGGCAAAGCTTCCTAGCTCACGACGGATGCTTTTTGTTGACAAGAGAAGTAAGCTACTTACTCGAATCTCCTTACGAATTGTATTTGCTCTCGCGTGGAGCTTCTCTCCAGTGCAAGTATGAACTCTTATGGATGAACTCAATATTATATTTCTAAATAGACGGAGAATGTGATTAATAATCAATGAGAATTTATCATTGTTTGCTGAGTGTGATATAGCAACGCAAATAGAAAATCAGTTCTCACTGACTGTATTTTACTGATTAAATATTTCTGTTAACTGTCCGCAGGCCGAAAAGTGTTCAGGAATGCCCTACGCTCATCAGGTCTCGATGGAGTCTAAAAATGGGATTTGATATTGCTCCTGTTAATAGTAGGCATGAATATTTTGGAAAACTCACATAGTAAGTTTCTTGAGCGTGTGACGATAGTCATGTGAGTTAAGATCGAGCAGAGTGCCCGCGTGCATCACTAAATGGTCCAAAAATCTAAATGATCGCTTGCACTATTAGCAACATCCAAAATCCATTTCAATTACAGCTCAGTCAGCGACAGAAAAAATGTATAAAAACGAAACCCAATTGAAGAAGAAAGTATTTATCGCTCTCTCTCATGAGCAAGTGGCTCTCGCATTCATAACATCTGTATGATGAGCTCTGAATGATAACCTCTGAATGATAACCTCTGAATGATAACCTCTGAATGATNACTACTTCAAGATGCCTTTTTCTTTTTTTCATGAAAAAATTTGCCATGGAACAATGCGTTAAAGGCCTTACTGGTCGAGAAATTTTACTAGACCTGATCATTACTAATAGTAGTGATGTAGGAGGAAAGATTGAGGACGAGAACCCCATGCCATCCCAATTAAACTTCGGGGCAGCATCTGCGCAGTTTATGCTAGCTCACGGCATCAGATCCGAATTCAAGGCAGAAATGGCTGCTC